>APFE030398233.1:3205-17065 GCA_000404065.3 Pinus taeda | reverse complement strand
GAAAAACTGCTAAAAATAGTAAGTTGTGCTACAATTAAGGAAACTGAAAATGCTGAAAGAGACAATTGTGGGGGTCCAAATGGGATAGGTGGGTGGCCACCAACATCCACCTGGATCACAAAGGTAAACATGAGGAAGCTAAAGTGAATGGAGGAGGGAAGCCTGAAGGTCAAGCGAGTGTTGAGGAAGCCCAAGCTCAAGCGAGCAAGGAGGAAGCCAAAGAGCCATTGAGTAAGCGGAAATGAATGGAAAAAGGCATGAGAACGTATAAAATAGTAATAAAAGAGTGTAGCTGTTGCTGTTGTTGTTGCTGCTGTTGTTGCAGTGTTGCTGTTGTTGCTGTTGCTGCAGCTATTGCTGTTGCTGCTGCAGCTGTTTTTTTTGTTGTTGCTGCTATTGTTGTTGCTATTGCTGGTATTGCTACAGTTGTTGTTGTTGTTGTTGTAGCAGCGGTTGGTGCTGTGAAGAATTAGAATGTGAGATAGCAGAAGAAACATAGGTGGTTAAGTGTTGTACGAAGTTGCTAGTGAACGTTGGTGAAGACTGCTACTGCTGTTGAACGTTGTTGAAATACACTGGAGAAATTAGAGGCCGTGTGAGGGTCCAACATAACGGAAAGAGGGTGCAGCAGAATAGAAAGAGGGATGAAGGACCAACAGGACAGTAGGCAGTCGAAGGGGAGAAGTAGCCAGCAGAGAAACAGTCATACTGAAGCATTCAATGTGCCAATGAGAACATAACATTGAATAGAAAGTTGTTCTTTATACAGAGTTTAGTGCAGCTGAAAGTAAACTGACTAAAGTTGTGTGAAGACATTATCAATGAGAAAAAATAAGGCTAGTGGAGACTATGTGTGGGTAGTGTGTAGAGTTGTAAAGACTCATTCTTAAGAAGACTGGTTGTCATTGATACTGTAGCCTGGAGGCTACAGTGAAGCTGTAAATAGACAAAACTCAGTAGAGAAGAGTTCTGAGAGCAAAAGGTTACTATCAAATAGTGCCTTGACAAGATAGGATTGGAGTCCTTGGGGTTGGTGCCTCCAAAGCAAGAAGGATTGGAGTCCTTGGGGTTGGTGCCTCAAAAGTAAGTAGGATTGGAGTCCTTGGGGTTGAAGCCTCAAAAGTAGGAAGGATTGAAGTCCTTGAGAAATTGTGCTCCTAAGTCCAAGATTGGTGTCTTGGAAAAATAGAGTTGGTGCTCTGGATGTTGGAGCCTCACCAAAGTCCAAGTTGGAGCTTGGAAACTGATTGCAACCATCTATATATTGTATCTATTTTACTGCACAGTTTATATTAATAAAAGCATTTATTCTTGTTGTTCATATTGTGTTCTGAATATATATATTTTAACTGGTAAAACAATAGTGGGAAAAAGAAATACTGATTCGCCCCCCCTCTCAATATTTCCAACAATTGGTATCAGAGCTAGATACCTTCATTCAAAGCTTAACAACTTGAAGGTCAACATTTAGAACACAAATGGCGAGGTCAAGGAAGAAAGTCTCCAATCCTCCTAACGATGTGCCTCCCTCTACTACTAAAATAGAAGAAAATCAATTTGATGAGGCTCCAAGGCTCAATGGGAACTTTAATATATGGGAAGTAAGAATGAGGAATTTCTTACAGACTCAAGGCATCAAAATCTAGAAATCAGTGATTGTTGATAGCAGGTTGGATGAAGAATCCAACAAGTACAATGCAAAAGCAATGAAGGCAATCTTGAATGGACTACCTGATTTTGTAGAGAACAATCTAGGAAAATATTCAATAGCAAAGGATATATGGGACAAACTTCATGACCTTCACTCAGAAGGAGCACTTACCATGACCATCAATCAAGAAGGAGATCTTGAACCCATCATAGAAGCTGAAAATGAGAAGGATGACATCAAGGCTAAAGTAGACTTAGAAGATGAAGGGAATGAAAAAGACTTTATAGAAGAACTCCTCGCTCAACTTATGAATGCCATGGAAGAGATTAACAAATTCAAAAACGAAAATGACGCACTTAAGAAGATAGCTCCAGTTGGTAACCAAGATCAAACAAGGAAGAAAGCTGACCTCATTAAGCTTCAAGTACAAGAAAAGGATGAAGATCTTGCCAAGCTTAAGAAGGAATATCATCAAAGAAAAGGAAAGCATCATGAAGAAGTCATATCCATGACAAATCAATTTGACAAAGCAAAAGAAGTAGGAAGATATCTTGTCAAGCCAACTTGAACAAAGGCACAAGAGCTTCAACAAATTTGAAGAAGAGATTGGTCAGTACAAGGTAGAGGTCTCCTCCCTTAAGTCTCAATTACAAGAAGCCAGGAAACATGCACAAAGAGCTGAGAAGAGAATGGAGAGAAGTCAAGCAAAGAATGAAGAAATATTCGAAATGAAATCAGATATTAACTCCCTTAAAATAGAAGCAGATGAAGCTACTCGTATCAAGGAAGAAACTAAGGAAAAACTTGCTACGAAGAATATTGAGTGTGAAAGATTGGAAGAAGAGGTTTGCTTCCTCAAAGCAAAGGTTGAAGGGATGAAAAAAATCTTGAAGAGCTCTCAAGCCTTCGATGACATGATCAACTATCACAAATGTCCATATGATAAATCAGGTCTCGGGTATGCACGTGAATCCTCAAACAAGAATGAAAATGCTTCAACCAAAAGAGAGGTGAAGAAGACAAAAATAAATAATGATGCTCCGAATTCCAGCAAAGGCAAGGAGAAAAATCAAGGCTACAATAGAATAAATAATGCTCCAAGAAGAAATCCAACTCCAAGAAGAAATGCAAATGATGTCAAAGATGTGAGAGGCAATGTTTATCATCAAAGGATCTCAAGGCATAAAGGCTTCAGAAGTACATCAAGGAAACCTCCATCTCCTAGGTACCAAAGTTCATTTTATGGTTATTGTTATTCTTGTACAAACTTTGGTCACATGGCAAAAGACTGTAAATCATATCATAGAGATAGATGTTGTAGTCTCCAAGAACCTCCAGGAAATAATTTTACAGGAAGAAATCATGAATTCTTATTCATGAACAATGTAGAATTCTTCAAATTTCATAACATTGGTCATATGGCACATGATTGTAACTTAACATGGGCTCTTACGTAAGCTAGAACCATGCAAAAGAACAAAGTTACACAAGTATGGAGAAGGGAGGAAATACAGTCCAAAAGTCCCTTGAGCTCTCCAGCCAATCTAAGATTATTATGAGAAGACTCTACCAAAAGGAGATTATGCATATAGTTAAGGGGAGCCTGTAATTCTTGATCATTATTGTCGAATTTATTAGTGGAAGGGTCCTTATGAAATTCTTGCTGAACTATATTAACAGTCATTCCCTGATAAAGATCATTTCTCAGGAATACTCCATTGAAGAACATGATTCTGTAATAGGGCAAATAATTATGGTGCTGATATTACAAATGCAGAATGTATTGACTCATGAATTTTAATATGAGAACCGATAAATTCTAGACACTAATAGAGGCAGTCTTCAAACAAACAGATACATCTAAAATAGAGTTTCAAGTAAGAGTAGCTGGTAGCATATAACAAACTGAAGCATTGCAAAAGATGCAGATCAACAATTGTATTTAAAAGACAGTCACAGATTGGATATTTGAATCTGCTAGGGAAATAATATGCAGAGATATGTACAAGAACACACGGAAAAGATGGCTCATAGCAAGGATAATGTTGTGCAATCAATCATAACTTAAGCTGATACAGATCACTTAAGAAATATAGCAACAGTAAGGCACAACCACTCACATTTTTGTCCAAATGCAATGATGATTGAATACTAGATGGCAGTAACTTAAGGGGAAGCACAGAGACACAAAGGAAATCAGATCTAGCGAAAGATAGCAATAAAGACAATCTCAGGGGACTTTTCTCTTGATTCGGACTATGAAGAGACATCAATATGGATTGAAGCATAAAAAGCCTGGACGTGGACACTTGGTGTATGGTCGTTTGCAATATAAATGAAAGCATTAAAGTAGAGCATTCTTAAGCATTGTTGAAGCCATGATAAAGCAAGTTTGAGACATGAAGAGGGAATAATGTGCTAATTGATGATAAAATATCAATCCTTCTATCTTGAGTAAAAATAAGAAGAGCACTATGACAGGGGGAGTCACAAACTCATGAAGATCTACCATTCAGGAAGAACAGAAGCAGCTTGATAGGGGGAGTCCCAGAGCACTCCTTTTCCATTGATGTCAAAGGGGGAGAGAAGAAGAATATTGCCATCAATAACAAGGGGGGAGATTGTTGACCTAGGTTGTCATTGATGTCAATATGGCAATATTCTGGATACTAGAGGATGACATGAAGCCAAGGGGATGTAGAATAGATTTATGAAGAGATAGGAGCAAGGCCATCAGGATAGCCAAGCCATAAGCAAAGAGGAGTTACCTAAGGAGGCATATCAAAGCATATTATAGGATATCAGAGCAAGAGAGGCATTCATATATGCAAGGAGGTCTTTGGAAGAAACTGCCAAGCAAGAGGAGCCACATTGGACTAAGAGTTGCTACAGGAGGGGCCATATATATATATATTATATATATATATATATTATATATATATATATATATATATATATTATATAATATTTATATTATATATATATATATATATGCGGAAACAGACATATCAGAGCAAGGAGGCATATCAAAGCAAGAGGAGCCACACACACACACACACACACACATATATATATATATGCCAAAGAATAATATAGCCATGGAAGGCAACACAGAGAGCTATCGGAGCAACAACTGATGCAAACAGCTGGAGGAGTCATATATATGTAATGTCAGATATATATGCCAATGAAGAGGAGCACACAGAGCAAATGGAGGAAACAGAGAAACAGAGCGATCGGAAAGCTTATACGCATGCATTTAACTACCGGAGCAGAAATCATGTATGTGTGCAACTGCACTATCAGAAGCCATTGGAAGAGCAATGG
This sequence comes from Pinus taeda, assembly GCA_000404065.3. Taxonomy (NCBI): domain Eukaryota; kingdom Viridiplantae; phylum Streptophyta; class Pinopsida; order Pinales; family Pinaceae; genus Pinus; species Pinus taeda. Next base: position 12,087 of record APFE030398233.1, on the reverse strand, counting down.
ATGCATTTAACGACAAACAGAGCCATCAGAGCCACAGAGGAGCAAATGGAGACGAGAGGAGCTAACAGAGCATGAATCACCACCATTGGAGCCATAGAGGAAGCAGACAGAGTTAGAGGAGCCAAGAGGAGCACACAAGAGGAGCCAAGAGGAGCCAAGTGGAGCATAAACATGCATATGGTAGCAAAGACCTGTATATGCATTTAACGCAAATAGAGCTATCGGAGGTGGAAGACTTAGACTCATATGCAAATACACTGATGGAGTGAAAAAGGTAGAGTTTATATTGTATGAGCACGTTACGTTATTGGTCTTGTAAAACCCATGTATGCATGCTTTAACAGTTGTTGAACACTGTTGAAAAATTTGGAGAAAAGTTGCTGAAACATCAATTTCTCTGTTGTTGAAACACCACTTTCGGCATTGCTGAAACACCAATTTCGGCATTGCCGAAACATCTCTGTGAAAAAATTATATTTTTTGGCGTTGCTGAAACACCTCCATGATGAAGTTATATTTTGGCATTGCTAAAACATCTCCGTGACGAAATTATATTTCGGCGTTGCTGAAACACCTACGCGACGACATTATATTTTCATGACACCATCAATCGAAGCTAAACATGAGGAAGCTAAAGTGAATGGAGGAGGGAAGCCAGAATTTCAAGCGAGTGTTGAGGAAGCCGAAGCTCAAGCGAGCAAGGAGGAAGCCAAAGAGCCATTGATTAAGTGGAAACAAATGGACAGAGGCATGAGAATGTATAAAATAGTAAAAATAGAGTGTAGTTGTTGATGTTCTTGTTGTTGCTACTGTTGCTGTTGCTACAACTGTTGCTGTTGTTGTTGTTGCTATTGCTGCTGTAGTTGTTGTTGTTGTTGTTGTTGCTGCAATTGTTGCTGTTGCTCCAGTTGTTGTTGTTGTTGTTGTTGTTGCTGTTGCTGTTGCTATTGTTGTTGCAGTTGCTGTTGTTGCTGTTGCTGTAGTTGTTGTTGTTGCTGTTGCTACTGTTGTTGTTGCTGCTACTGCTATTGCTGCTGTTGCTGTTGCTACAGTTGTTGTTGTTGTTGTTGTACCAGCGGTTGCTGCTGTGAAGAATTAGAATGTGAGATAGCAGAACCAGTAGAGGTGGTTAAGCATTGTATGAAGTTGTTGGTGAACGCTGGTGAAGACTGTTGCAGCTGTTGAACATTGTTGAAATACACTGGAGAAAATAGAGGCTGTGTGAGGGTCCAACAGAACAAAAAGAGGGTTTAGCAGAACAAAAACAGGGATGAAGGACCAACAGGACAGTAGGCAGTAGAAGGGGAGAAGCAGCCAGCAAAGAAATAGTCATACTGAAGCATTCACTATGACAATGAGAACATAAGATTGAACAGAAAGTTGTTCTTTATACAGAGTTTAGTGCAGCTAAAAGTAAATTGACTAAGCTGTGTGAAGACATTATCAGTGAGAAAAAAAAAGGCTATTGGAGACTATGTGTGGGCAGTGTGCAGAGTTGTAAAGGCTCATTCTTAAGAAGACTGGTGTCATTGATACTGCAGCCTGGAGACTACAGTGAAGCTGTAAATAGATAGAACTCAGCGGGGAAGAGCTATGAGAGCAAAAGATTTCTATCAAACAGTGCCTTGAGAAGATAGGATTGGAGTCCTTGGGGTTGGTGCCTCCAAAGCAAGAAGGATTGGAGTCCTTGGGGTTGGTGCACCAAAAGTAAGTATGATTGGAGTCCTTGGGGTTGAAGCCCCAAAAGTAGGAAGGATTGAGTTCCTTGAGAGTTTGTGCTCTTAAGTCGAAGATTGGTGTCTTGGCAAAATAGAGTTGGTTCTCTGGAGGTTGGAGCCTCACCAAACTCCAGGTTGGAGCTTGGCAACTGATTGCAACCATCTATATATTGTATCTATTTTACTGCACAATTTATATTAATAAAAGCATTTATTCTTGTTGTTCATCTTGTGTTCTGCATATATATGTTTTAACTGGAAAAACAATAGTGGGAAAAAGAAATACTGATTCACCCTCCCCTCAGTATTTCGAACAATTATTTTATAGTAACTCTGCATTTGGATTTCAGTTTGGCCTTCTTGGCTAGGATGTTAGCTTCAACTTTAATAGAATTTTCTTGCATTTCTTCCAATGTTGTCAGGTCTCTTTCTTTAAGTTGATATTCCATGTCTACATCGAAACCATCTGGAAAATAAATCAGATACAGGCAAGGGGAGGGCTTGATGTCTTGTGGAATGGCATTGTAAATAGTATTAAACTATTAACAATATTCTTCCACACTTTCATTTGGTTTTATTTTCAACATTTTATATTCAGTTAGGAGTTGAAGTGGACTTTTCTTGATCTCCTATCTAGCTAAGAAATTTTGATGGAAAGCATCAAGTTTGGCTATACTTCCTATAGGTAAACCCCTAAACCATTTTTTGACATCACCTCCTAAACTTTGGGTAAAAAATCTGATTTTAACAGTGGATTCATCTATTTCTTGAAGGTCAAACACATCATTCATCCTATCCACATGCTGATGGGAAATATAAGCACTATTGTTATCAAAGGTAACAATTTTAGATTGGTAATATCCAAGCATAGCATTTAGATGGCCTGGTAACACCAAAGGTGCATACCTACCTACCATAATTTTCCTGGAAGATTGACTTGAAGATGGATCTAATGTAGGTGTAGTTTTGATAAATATAGGGATAGTAGGAATAACAGTTTGAGAATCACAGGTCGGGAAGTTGACACTATGGAATGAGTAGGACTAGCAGGCTTTATATGAATTGACTAGGAATATTGACTAGACAAAGAGGTTGTTGCAACTGTTAAAGCATAAAATTCAACAAATTGTTGAATAAAATCTTCTTCAATAACTTGGTCCAACATTGAAACTAGACCTTGTAATTTCTCAAAATGTTGTAAGGATTCAAGATTACGACCTATTTCAAAATGTTGGGTCTGGGATATCTATGGGTACAATAGGTCTTTATCAATTACAGTTTGATCTACAAAAGCCTCGGACTTTGACCTAAACAAACTATGCTGGAAAGCAAATCAAATTCTATCTTGAATATTTTCAAATTTCTCTGGAAGAGAGTTAGACCTGGACAAAGGAATATTCTGAGGAAAATAATTGAATATATTTAATGGTTTGTTACTACCTTGACTCTCTATAAAAACTTTTCTTTCTCACCATTTCCTCAGGGTTATCTAGAAATTCAGCAGGGTTGGGGTCAGGGTCAGATCTAGTGAAAATTATTTTGGGAGCTAGGTCTATTAAAAAATGTCACACAAATAAAAATAAAATCAATGACACTAGAATATTCACAAAATAACAACCTCGGATCATGTATTTCATAATGATATATAATTCTTGATTTATAGAAATACTAACTAGATATCAACGATTAATAATGTTTTAGAATAAAAAGTATTCTTCCCCGGTATGGTCACCGCTATGTTGACATACTTAATTTTTGAGGTTGAGGGAGTAAACACATAGGGTAGCATCAAAACCACTTTGGAAGTTGGGATCTAGCCCTGCTAGCTTCAGAGAGGGATTTCTCTCTTTAATTTAGCTTTGCTTTTATGTAATATTTAGGCTAGTTATGATTGTACTTGTTTGTTTTGGTTAAAAGGTTTGGTTCACTTGAGTGTTATAATTACATTGGGAAATGGAGTCTCTAAACTAAACTAGGTTCGTGCATCAATTTTTAGAGGAGTTCCCACAGGGCAAGCTAGGTTGCAGTAACTGGATCTTTTGAGAGATTAAATGAGTTGTAGAATAAACACATATTTCATTAAATTTGGAATTAAATGGTGGATCTAGAATTTCAAAATAACTAAAAGACTCAATTCTAGTGATGTCCTTGTAATAAGTTTTTTCCAATTTTACTTAAATATGTGTTAATAGTAGAAGTGTAAGTTTTAGTATAGATCAAAGAGAAATAAAGACTTCCTTGATCTGACTTTAGGGGAAAACATTCAAATTATCAATAGCCAAAATAGGGTGCTCTAATTAACAAATCCTATTTATCATAGTTTTTGTTGATTAATTCAGAAATTTAGAATAACAAAGGAAAAAGCAATGTTTAAACAAATAGACAGAAAAGACACATCACCATTTAGTACACCACATGAATCCTGTGAAAGGTCCTTGTATTATTGATTCTCTAGTACTTGAAAATACACAATATGCAGAGGAAATTACATTCGGAAATCAACCCTTAATACTTCAAACAATGAAGTATTGATACTAATAATTACAAAATGCTTTATAAAATTGATGTCAAACTGACAGTGTATTATTATCCTCATTACAAACTACATCATCTAATCCTGGAAAAAGCATAGGCGACATAGGTTTCTGAAAAGAAAGGTGGCCCTGTTCAGATGGTTTCGGTTGCTAAGTGAACTTGAAACAGTGTTGCGATGCTGAACTGATCATTATGCTGGCTTCGGCGCTAGAATTTGTTTTTACTGCTCCTAAATTACCCTTTAATCCAATAAATCAACCAACTCCTCCCATCCCTTTTCCTCTGGCACTGTCAATTTTGTTACCCTATGGTAAATTTCATCTACCTCTTTGTATTTGGAAAAAGTTGGTTTTATGGTAAAGATGTGTTTTACCTCATTCTATACATGGAAATCATTTGACATAGTTTCCAAAAACGCCATTGTTGTCATATTTCCCTTGATTCCACCAAACTTGATGTTGATTTTTGCCACTTCTTTCATGTTCAGGATATAGTCTTCCTAAGTGATCAATTTTTCATTTATAACATAGATATTGGGCAGTCCCTTTTGGAGTAAGCCTTCAATTCTATTTGTAAACCTGTTTATCTGGAGCTCTAAGGTTTCACACCTTTCTCCCAACTAATGAATGAGATTTCTCTTTGTCAAGAGTTTCTTGACTTCCAGAATGGTGGCAGTTCTATCACTAATTCCTACCTCCTCCATCTCATACTTGGACTTTGAGTTTAAAAACTTGATTATATTAGAGGCTTTTGTGGGCATCTCTCCCAACTTTTCTCTTCCTCGCACAATATTTTCTATAGCATTCTCTATCATCTCTTTATGCTTAAATGTTATTTGGATAGAAGGCCAAATGTCATTCATAGAGTTTGATATATTCAACCAAATAGTTTCCTTGCCTTGGGCCAAGGTCTGATCAACTGAAGTGTCTCTCTATATCTTGTGCAACTTCTCCTATAGTCTCTAGAATTTCTCCATTTCAATAACACGAGAACCTTCAACTTTGGCCTTTTGTACTTCCAAAGATTTGAATTTTCCCTACAAAGTTCCAATATCCTTTGACTACAATGACATATTCTGTAGTGTCAGTGTTACATATTCAGCACTTGTTGTTTGACTGGAAGAAGGAGCTGCAGCGTTTGCCCCCTTTGATTAAAGCTGAGAAATAGGTATCGCATCCAGGGGGACAATGGTCATCATCATAATGTCTTCCTTCTCCTTTATCAGTTTCTCCATATCTGCCTCCGTCTACCTTATCTGTATATTTTGTTCTATGATCAATTTCACCTAATCTACTTTATGTGCTTCACCTTCTTCAATATCCTTAGTCATTGGATCTTCTGTGGCTAGCAGTTTGAGCTGCTTTCTTATAGCTACAATGTCCAGGTTCTTCTTTTTGATAATCTCCTCAGTAGCATTGACATATTTGGGATCATATCCTATTTTAATCACCAAGTCTTCCAACGACTTATTCCTGTTATCATTTTCCAAACAGGAGACTTTCTCTATTTCAAACTGTGATTGCAAATTTTGCAAAAGATTCCTGCAATTTAGAAAGTGACATAGCAGTATTAGTCAAAGTGGAGGATATCATTTAATCAGTTTTCTTGTGGATCTCCATTTGATCAACGAGATGTATGACCTTTGTGCTGAATTCAAATGTAGTGATCTTGTAGTATGTTGTTGATTTTGGTTGTGGAACCTGGGCCTCAACAAAGGCCATCTTCATTTTTCCATGCTTTGTATCAAAGACTGAAAGAAACCTACTTTGTGAGCTAGAGGTCTACTTCCAAAATTGGTTATAAGTGCTATTTTTTAGAATTTCATTTCTAAGCTTCATCTCCCTGTAGCTGTCAAAAGTTGTCTTCTCTTTCTCTATTTATACATTCTGTGATTCCATATTGGTCTCCTTGTGACTAGTGCAGATGAAGGTTCAATAGGAGATGTAGTGAATTTGGTAGTTCTAGATGGTGAATCTGTAATGATGATGGTTTCTTGCTCTTCGGTTTCTTTGTCCAATTCTACTTTGGGAGTTAACTTTACTTTCTTCCTATAGTTGATTGTGAATTCTTCAGCTTCACTTCCAGATGTAGATGATGATCCTTCATCCCTCTGTCTTTTGCTTGATTTCTCCTAAGGAATAGGAGTCTGCAAACTAGAAATAGAAACAAGTTGTTCTTCAACTTCATGCGATGTATTTTCCAACCACTCTAACTGATTGGCATAGTGTTCTATGTCTGGCATTGAAGTATGAATATAAGGAGTGTTTTTTTCTCCACTCTAAGCTTTGAAATAATGACACGGGGGTCATAAGACCATGTAAAGCTCAAATTGAACTTCATTTCTTTAAGTATTTTATCTTCCTCTTCACCCGCTGTCCTTGTGTTGCAAACAAATGGGCCCACTGTGTCTTTGTTTAAAAATTAATTCACAAAGCATTGGAATCAAAATCCAACGCCACCCTTTGCCTTCCTCAAACACAAATTACACAACCAGCACAACCATAAAGCATTCGAATGAATCAGTAAATCCTTAATCCACTTAGAAATATGCAAGTGTAGAATTTTGTGATGCTGATTATCCACAATAGCCTTTGAGGCTCACTCAAAACTTGCAACAATGATCCGAGAAGACCTTTGGACAGTCATAGATTCCTGCACAACACTCAAACCAAACAGAGAAGGACAAGCAGCTCAAATAAAACATAAAAACAAACTGTAGAAGCTGGAGGAACATTGTAACAATGAACATAGACATAAACTGGACACCAACAACAAGCAATACCGAATAGAACAACAAAACATGGAAACTAGATCAGATCCCGAAGATAGCACTAATGGTTCTAGGCTGCAAACGCACAGAAATGATGGTAGGACAAAACATAGATCAAATATTGTCAATGACAACGCAGAGACTAAATTCAGCTCTAGGCTACAGAAAGAAACACTACCTAGTACACCTAGGTCTAATGCTGTAAGGGAAAACTCAAATAAAACATGCAGTGAAGAAACAATGGACACTATACATGAATCTAAATAGGACTTGAATGGGTCAAACACTAACAAGATAGAAAATCCTGGAAATAAGGTAACAATGGACAGTGTAAGGACTGAATCAAAAAACCAATGCATAAACGCTTTATCAAACATAGACAGTGCAGAGACAAAATGCAGCTCCAGGCTGCAAACACGCAGAACACTAGCCAGGACACCTAGGTAAAATGCAGGAAATGCAAACAAAACGCGTAGCGAGAATGAAATAGAACTTGGGTCAAACAATGCCAGGGCAAAATAAAATAGAGGACCACGCAACAAAGAAACATTGGACAGCGTAGAGACTGTATTCAACTCCAGCCAAAACCTGTGCATGAATCTTCATAACAACAACAACAATAAGAACATGTTAATAGACATTAGGTTTGAGGCTGATAATGACAATGAGGTAGGTTTAAATAACAATAAAATAATTAACATAGATTATAACTTAAATAATATAACCAGGAATGAAGGTAAGGATAACAATTGTGACATAAAAAACATAAGTGAACACAACGAAAAGGGTAATAAACCAAATAAGAACAAGACAAATATTATGGTCAATAGTATTAATTGGTTAGACAATAATATAATGAATACAAACATTATATATGAAAATTAAATTAAAACAACTCCTTACAATAACCTAATTAACAACAATCAAGTTATAAATATTTCTTCTTATGAGCTGAAAAAGGAAGAAATTGAAGTCCTAGACAAAAGCCTCCATTTTGCCTTAGCCCCTAAACAAATCCCAAATGAAGAAATTATCTATAGCCTGGAGGATGGAATCAAGACACTCAATGATGAAGACAAAGAACTTGTTGGAAAGGAATGTGTGGTCATCCTAAGGAAAGCAAGACCACCTAAAAATAATCTGAACCAAGAACAACTCAGAGAACTAAGAAATCTAAGGAATAACAATGACATTGTCATTCTAAAAGCTGACACGGGAGGCGCCACTATTGTAGTGAATCATGAATACTAGATAAAGAAAATGAATGACCACTTATACAATAGTGGTAGCTACAAAAAACTAGAAAATAACGCCATCTCTAAAATTACAAGACTAGTCAAGAAAGCCATCAAAGAAACTAATCTAGACGAAAAATTGAAAAAACACCTTACCATTGATAGTGAAATTACCCCACGTATTTATGGAGCCCCCAAAATTTATAAAACAGATGTCCCCTTGGGACCTATAGTCAATATTGTAGGATCACACACATACAAATTAGCAAAGTATGTCGCAAGAAAATTAGTTCGGCTGGTTGGTAAGACTAGTTCTTACATCAAAGACTCCATCCAATATGTTGAATTCATTAAAAATACTAAGATAGATCTTGATGATAAAATCATAAGTTTTGATGTAGTCTATCTATTCACTAATATTCCCTTATATGAAGCAGTACAAGTAGTAAAAAAGGTGGCAGACCCACATGTTGGATACCTATAACAATAGGTTTCATATTTCATGATTGATATCAAAGGTCCAAATATGCTCAGCTTTGACAAATGCAAAGATCTCATATTTCCCTAAGAAGGCAATGTCTGTATCAGTTTTGATAAGAATTCAATTTTTGATGGGTGGTCCAA
>APFE030398225.1:0-28676 GCA_000404065.3 Pinus taeda | reverse complement strand
ATATATTCAAAAATATAATTTAAACCATATAAATTAATCTCACAAATAATTATATCAGAAATTTTAATTAAAATTTTTAAAACTTATGATTAAAGTGAAAAGTGATCATTGGTCTTATTCTTTATTCTTCCATACTTATTACTACTAATATTTATTTGGCCCATTATTTAAAACTTAAAACGATTAAACTGAGAAGTCATGGTTTGTCTTATTCTTTTTCAGAAGAAAAAGCTGCATATATATATTAAGGCAATATAAAGGTCAAATAATTACAGAAGAATATATGCTCAAAAGAGCCGATCATAAAATGTTCTGAGGAAGCTTAGAGTGTCAAAACATATATGGAAAATGAGCAAATAGTCCTGGAGAAGACAGATATATGTAAAAACATAAAGACCAGCTTGTAGGAGAGCAGAAGGCCGTCTGTTAAAAAGAGACAAAAAACCACATCAGATCTATGCCCTGTTACTTGTTCTTTCTTACTTATTACTTATATTTATTTGGCCAATTTGTTATTTATCTCAGAAGATTAATGATTATATCCATATTTATAACCAGTCTGTATAGTGATAAAGAATGGTCGATTCAAATAATGGTTCAGTTCTGAACTAAAAATCTTGTCTTGTCAGGTCTAGCAGCAGATATGATGGAGAATCAACAAGTAGGATGTGAATTTGGATTTTTAGACTGGGAATTTTGAGCCAGAGGGTGTCAAATCGGCCATGTTTTACATAAAATGCTAATAGAAAAGACAACTTTAGCATAGATGCCCACCTTAAACTTGTGATATAACGTGTTGTTTACTTCACACATCAAATTAGCATCTGCATTGTTTGGTGGTATGTCTGGTACTTCAAGTTTGCAGATATCACACACATTGTAAAATGTGATCATGTTTCAAAGTTCAAAGTTCCCTGGATGATCCATATTAATTCGGTTAAGAATTTTTCACAATTTTAAAATGCAATTGGGATCGTCCTCTAATGCCAAGAAAATTGTACACAGTGTACTGTTTATCTCGACTGCACAGATATGTCTCTATTATAATTTAATGCTCTAATTTGGCACTATTGCTTAGCATTTAGACTTATCTCTATTACCTTGTGCTTTCCTGAATTTTATGGGGATTTGGTGATAGGGATTAATACTGATATTTATTAAACGTTAATATTGATCGAGTACAAAGTGTGTACACACTTTATGTCGTAGTATAGGAAGTGGGATAAAGACTTAAATGGCTCAATGGTCACTGCAATTCGGTGATCAAATCTTGGTTTCTAGAAACATTAGCTGATCAAATCTTGGTTTCCAGAAACATTAGCTGATCAAATCTTAGTTTCTAGAAACATTAGCTGATCAAATCTTGGTTTCTAGAAACATTAGCTGCTCAAATACATACATGGGATTATAATTGTTTGGGTCTTCGAACTTGTGATTTAAGAAGAGAACTGATAAAGATTCACCCAGTTGAAGAAGGGTTGGTTGTTTTAAGAAATCAACAGTGTTGTTAATTGATTTTGCACACTTTGCCAATAGTTGGTGTTTTATAACATTTTATAATGGAAAATTTTAATAAAGTTTATTTAGTCTTATATATTTACATTTTATTAAAAGAATAAAAGAGTTTGATATATAGTTGTTATATTCTAAAATTTAAATATGATAATTTATAAAATTTGAATTTTAGTTGGGAGGATAATAATATAGTTACCAAATTGGCATGGAACAAAAATATGAAAATTTTATTGGAAGAAATTTTATTTAGTTGATCTTAAAATTTATGTTTTTTATAATAATTTGTTCAAGGATTGGTTCATTCTAAGCCATAGGAGGTTAATCTCAGTATTCACCTGAACACAAATAGATAGTCTTGTGTACAAAAAAGAAAGAAAGGAAATGGAAAGTATTTTGAAATTGGAAAAAAAAAACTTATTTTTCAATTTCACTTCTTCCTTGAAGGGCTGGAAAGCCCAGAAAGTAGAAATGGAGAGAATTTGTGAAAGTGGGCTAATTCAAAATGGAAAGTAATGCTGAGATTTGAAAAAAAAAAAACAATTTCATTGTTGAATTGTAGTGTTGAAAGCCTAGAAAGCAAAAAATGGAAAGCATAGAAAGTAAGAAATGAGAGAATTTGTGAAACTGAGCTCATTTCATAAGGAGTGATTGATTTTCTAAATATGTTTTTACTAAAGGGATTCTAGATAAACAAGTTTTAAATACTAATTTTTTAAAGAACATTTTAGATAAATAAGTTTCGAAACCAAGAAAAAATCTTTTAAGTTCTGAAAAGAAGAGAGCTTTGGAAAGAAATATTATTCCAAATTTAAAATGAACAAAGAAAAAATGAACAAAAGGCATGATTGTTAGAGGAAGGGAAATATATATATTCAAGTATGTAAGATGTATAATTTCTATTTTTTAAGAATTGAAATGTTTTCATCCTAACTTTTATCATATTTTATTGAATTCCAATCAAAATTAGAATATAAACTTGGTTTTTTTTAAATAAGAAATTTTGATTTTGAGTTAAGAATCATTATTCTTTTACATTAATAGATGCATTTTCAATACTGACTGCTTTTCATCACTAAATCTACTTCTTTATCGTTTCACTAAATCTACTTCTTTATCGTTTTTTAATCCGTTTAGCTACTTACATTTACTTTATATATACAAATAACAAATGACATAAATATAGACGTTTGGGAAGTGCAATGCAATTCAAGTGATGGTGAGAGTTTTTGCTGTCAAATGACATGGATGGTGACACTGTGATTGTCTATCTGAATTTATCAACTACTTCATTTGTAACTGTGTTGGTTATAAGTAGACTCCGATTTAGCAATTAAAAGCAAGGTAATATAAATTTCACTTCTAAGAGCAAGACATATATTAAAAGGAAACACTTCAAATTCTTCCTAGGATGAAAGCTTGTTAGTTTGCTATAGTATAATTAAATTATTTTATATTTTAAATTTTGTAATTAAATTTTTACTAATTAAGTTATTGAGGCTCATAGGATGAAAGCTGTGAGTTTGTTATAGTATAGATTAAATTATTTTATAATTTTGAAGCCTTTGTAAATATAAAATTTTTCATATTAATTTTGCTCAAAATTCAATAGATATTTCGGGTTTGGAATTTTTCAGATGCTAAATATAAACTCATTTTTAACTACCAAAACCACAATCTGGCACACAATTATATTACAACATTCCAACCAAAAACACCCAAAACTTAAAAGAAGTTTAAGGATATTAAAGTTTTCCAAACAAAAACACCCAAAACTTAAAACCTCTTTTAAGGATATTAAAGTTTTAGGTTAACAGAGATGATTAGTCCACAACAGTGTACAGTCTAAATACCCGTTAACAATAATTTGGCAGTTTCTCCTGAACAGAAGTTCCAGGGACATGAAATTTCCTTTATAATTAGAACAACCACGATAAGTTGCAGGTCATCCATGGCAGAAAACCATTCATTCACGTCATTGCTTTAAACGGTACCGCGTTTGTTTGAAGGCTTTTCAGTTGACTACGATGGCTGTACAGCATCGCCAGGCAGACCAAGCCGTCCAAAGATGAAATGACAGAAAGGGAGGCGAATTTCTGCCATAGGGCTTCTGACTTCCTAATCCAACTCAGAATATTGACTTCACCCACTGTCTGCATATTGGAATTTGTGTCAAAGTGTCACAGGTTGCACGAATAACGTAAACAAAATTTGTAGATCAATTCATGGAATTTGGGAAACAGAAAAATTGGTGCAATCCCCTTAACTATAAAAGGAAATATTCAATGGGTTACGTTTTCAAAATAAATAACAATGGCAAAATATATAAATAGAGGTAAAAAAATGTTTATAATTTATTTTATAAACCTAATAAAAATGCATATTTATAATGCAGTAGTCTATAACGTGACTTTTTGAAAGTCTTTTCGGCGGATTTTTCCGGTCAAAATCCGGCATCAATTCATTGGAATCCCAAGTTTGATAGCTAGTTTCTGCACAATCAATGCTCCCAGGGGTTTTCAGGGCGCTGAATCCAATATATGCAGGTTAGAAACCATTTTTTAACTGGCTGAAAATCAAGATTAACCTCATTTCTTCTTCTTCCGCCGTAGTGCAGCAACAGAGAAAAAAGTATAAAGATTCCGTCACCGGAGAATCTCCAAATAAGTCGCATTATAGACAACTCCATTTATAATTTCCATTTTTTTATTTAATGGTGTTTTATAGTATGATATCTTAAATTTTTTTTCAGCAGGTGTTTAAAATATTTTTAATATAATTTTTATTTATATTTGGTGTTAGTTATTGAGGTGATAATTTATGGTTATTTATAGTTGAAATTTGACTATTTTTTTTCAAAAAAATGGGAGCATTTGAATAGTTTTTTTTATGGTGGCAATGGCTATAGCATAATCAAAAACTTTAGGGTACCCAAAACCCTGAAGCTTACAGTTCTAACCTAGATTTCCAAAAAAATCAGCAGGATTTTGTCAAAATCATACCAGAATTTCCAAGGTTTTATAGGCCAAAATGTGGCCTCCTTACACTACACATATTTTTTTATGTCATATGTTCAAGGAATTTAGTTTGAGTGGTTGGGTTGAAGTCTTTGGATTTCTCTTTATTTACATCATGAATATAATCTTTTTCTTTGGTCTATGTGTGTGTTTATATCTTTATTTAAATTTATTACTAAATAGAAAAAAAATTGATCTAAATTGATTAAATAAATATTTTGTGTATATAGATTTTTTCTCTCTTTGAAAGTATATGGAAGCAATCATTGTCTTAATTGAGGTTGTCCAGGGTGGTTAGGGGGAATGGTGGTTATCTTTCCCACCCATTTGCAAAATCCTCTATTGTGACATGATGAGCTATAATGCCTTATAAATCTTGTTGTAATGGCTTAGTGCCTATGAATATTGTTGTAATGGCTTAGTGCCTATGAAGATTGTTGTGTTGCCTTTGAGTCTTGTGAACTCTTAAGTGAGTATACTTCACACTAATCCTCAAGCTGAGAGAGAGGCTAATTTTTAGTCCGTGGAAAAAAATATGGAACTAATAGTTGTGCTGATTTTAAGTTAATATAAATTTCATTTTCTTACCAATGTCTTGCCATAATTTCTCTATTACTCTATTTTGTAATTAGTTTCTAATAGCCAAATCATTTATGAGACAAATCCTTTTGTGGAATCTCATTCTTAAAAATACATTTCTTCAAATCGTTTGTATATATTTATATTTATGTACTTTATTAATAAACAAAGGCCTAAAAGAGTTAGATCTAATTGTGTAAAGCTAGGGTTTTTCACCATTGGGCAGGGTTTAATTATTGTGAGGACCTAATATGGAGCCATGGAATGACCTTGATGTAGTGGTCTAACATGTGGTTTCATGACATGTGTACACATATGTAGATCAAAGCCCAACCTTGTGTCGTTCAAAAATTTATAGGGTGTCTATATTGGGGAAGTATGTAATGTAATGAGTTGTACAACACAAACAAGTACCAGAGTGGTGCTCTTGCGAATTATGAGACTTAAGCAATAGAAAATTATTCATCTGATGATGGAGGCTATCTTGGTCTCTTTAGGCTCTAGATCTTGAGATCATTGTGTTGTCTCTTTAAGCTCTAGATCTCTAGATCATTGTGTTGGCTCATATCTTCAAGGTTCTAGTGCACTAATAATCCCAGTTAGTTCAAGTTTGAATTATTAATTTATGCACCCTATCCCACTTGATTTATGTCCCTTGGCCCTCACATTAGGTTAAATATGAGTTGATACTAGGAAAGTATGTAACAAGTTGTATGATGCGAATAAGTACCGATATGGTGATCATACAAATTGAGGATATACTTGACAAATATCTTAATCTGAGGTTGAGGCAAGTTGATAGAATGAGTTGGTTGCTATCTTGCTCTCGTTAGGGTCTAGATCAACAGATCATTGTGTTGGCTCATATCTTCTTGGTTCTAATGTGCTAATTTTGTTCATTTATTTCATGTTCTCTTTGCTAATTTACACACCCTAGTCAACTTGAATTATGTCCTTTGGCCCTCACATTAGGTCTATGAGTTGATACTAGGAAGTATGTAATGAGTTGTATGGAACAAACATGTATTGAAGTGACAGTCTTGTGAATTATGAGGCTGAAGCAATAGTGAGGGTATTGGTCACAAATAGCTTAAATTGAGGTTCAAGCAGATTTAGAATTAGTTTGTTGCTATATTGGTCTCTTTAGGCTCTAGATCTATAAATCATTGTGTTGACTCATATCTTCGAGGCTCTAGTTTGCTAATTATGGTCATTCATTTTGTGTTCTCATTGTTAATTTAGTTTAGTCTATTTCAATTTTTTGTCTTTTGGTTATTCAAGGTGGTTTCTACAAGCCCATTAGGTGGCATAGGTAAACTTGGAGAAGGAAGCATTGCTCCCTCATTGCTCAATTCTTCTATCTTTCTCACGTGACAAAGGATTTGTTCCTTTTCCTTGGTTTTTTCTAGCTTCTAGCTACTCTTTGTTGATTTCCTATGGTTCTTGGCCTAGCTAGAATCCCAAATTCTCTCTGGAGTTGGTGGTACTCCTATTCATCGTTTGGATTAGAGCTTAATTTGTGGGGATTAGGGGTCTATCTCCTTTCTTTCCAAGTTTTCAAGGCATTAGTAGCCTATCTCTCATCTTGGTTTTATGTCGAGGTTGTGGCCTCTAATTCTCTAGCTCTATCTCCTATGTGGTTGGGTTTTGGTTCAGCATTGGTGGGTCGCTTCCTGTGGTATCTTTTGATATATTATAATGAGAATGAGAAACCCACTCTCTAGCTCTACTTTTAGTTGAAGAAATGCCTACAAGTGCTCCCCTTCAACCCTCAAGGCACCCCCTTTGGGAAAACAACCACCTCAAGCCACTTAGGCTGAAAAGGATGCTATCTAGGTGGCCATAGCCTTGCAACTTAGATTCTATGAGAAAAGTAAAAGAAAATTTGAGGATCTGGAAAGGAAACTTAAATGGAACACTAGAAGCTCTCCAAGGACCAACTAAAGCCCAAGTTCAAAGAATAGATTTATAACATTGGTTAGTCACTCATAAACCATAAACACTAAAATTTCCAAACTCACTAAGCTTTATAAACTCAACCATTTTTTCATTGCTGAAGTCATTAAGCAAATGGGAAACTTTCAAATTACCATATATATAAAATCAACCACATGGCATAGTATGAAAATTTGACATGGTTAGGAAGTTTTCAACTTTAAATTTTAATGCCATCTCTAAGAAACCTCTGATTTTCCTATGCAACATTTTGATCCTACCCATATCTATAAAGATTCTCCCTCTAATCATTATTCTCGTGGAAGATAAACCTATGCAACAACATAGCATGAAAGCAAAACAAGAAGATGGTCTGCCATAATGGCCTTTTTAAAATCTACAATATTTATGTTGCCAAATGTTGAGATAAAGCACAAGCCTCCCTATCCATGAACGTTATTTTAATGTGTTGTTTTCATAAAGTATGCTACCATGAAAGACAAAACTTATATAATGATATGCTGCTACTCCTGGTTCTCTAAATGGCCAGCTTTTTCTAATATCATATTCATATTAAATTTAACTTGGTTCTCTAAATGGCAAGCATTTTTCTAATATCATATTCATATTAAATTTAACTTGGTTCTCTAAATGGCAATCTTTTTTCTAATATCATATTCATATTAAATTTAGCTTAATATTTAAATATATATTTTAACTGAAATAATACACAAGCCAGCTTGGGAAAATACTTTTCGAATATAATTAAAATTTAATATAATTGCTGTACCACTGTTAAATTGCACCAAAATCTTCCTTCAAACTCTGGCTACCCCACGCTATGCTGGTCCAAATGTAGGGTATTAGAATCGAGTTAGGGCCAGAAGAATATAACGAAATACACAAGGGAAAACAGAAATGGAGAACTTTTATACATTGAGCAAACCAGAGGCAATACATAGCGTGAAAATTTGCATTGACATTCAAGGACCTATAATTAGGTATTGCAGTAAGGGACAAAAAATACATTAGGGTGAGAGATTAAATGTCTCGCTCCGTAATAATTCCATGGAGTTCCCTGTCATACGTCGACTAGTGCCATGAGGGCTCCCACAGGTCTGGTAGGGATTGATCAGCTTGATCACGAACATCTGAAACGTGGTACCCATTGGGCAGTTCGTCGCATGAGGATGTGGATCTTTCATGGAAAGTGCTCAGACTGTGAGAAAATGGCTCCGATATCGATTGATCTCCGCCCTCAACAATGTGCAGGTTTTCTCTTATGAAAGAAGAGAAATTCGCGTGTTGCAGATGCATGTGAAGAAGCTCTGCCTGCAAAATTGCCTTTTCTAACTGCAGCTTCGAGACATGTTGCTGCAGCTGCCAGATTGTTCCCGCGCACCCATAAACAGGGTCTCTCAGCCTTGCGCTCGCTTCATATACCATACTGCTAACTGCATCGGCTCGTTTTTCCAGGGGCAGATCCTGAGTACAAATCATCATGTCAGCACCAGTATTGAAAAATTGCAGCAAACATGAATACAAGAGATTAAATTGCAGCGAACCTGAATAAAAGAGAACACTTCTATTTACTAGAGGCTATATAGAATCTATGGAAAAACTCCGCAATAAAATAGCATATTTTCAATTATCAGAGGTTTTGTAGAATCCATGGAAAAGAGTAAAATGGTTATTTCTTCTATGCTAAAGAGGAAGATGGTTATCAGAGGTTTGGCAGGATTTACAGGGTTTATGGAAAAGAGTGAAAAAAGTTATTTCGTCTATAAGCATGAGTCAGCCAAAAAAATATTTTAGACATTATTAGAAGCTTTGCATAATTTATAAAAAAAAAAAATAAAAAGGTTATTTCATTGAGGAAAAATGGTTATTTCTTCTATGCTGCAGAGAAAGAGTAAACAGGTTATTTCATCTAAGAGCATGAGAAGAGAGAGGATTTTATAACAGACAAGATGGTTAGGTATTTCTTCTATGCTGGTGATGAAGTTGATTATTAAAGACTGCAGGATTTATGGAAAAGAGTAAAAAAGTTATTTCCTCTATGAACTTGATCATGAGAAAGAGAAGATTTTATAATGGAGGAAGCTGGTTATTCCTTCTATTTAGGAGCAAGATTTAAAGATTTAAAGTGTCTGAGTAAAATGATTATTATTCTCTTTACCTTGCTCAATTCCTTCAAATAAATAATATAATAATAAGATTTAATAATATTTCTCACTTATTAAATAACCCTTCTAATCAAACATATATTATTTAATATAATATATATAATATAATATTTAGAATGATGAATATATTATATCTCTATACATCAATCATTAACAAGTCGAGGTTATTAAATGCCAAACATAGGAAAAGACAAAAACAACTAATTTGATTTTATGATTAAAAACCTTTAATAACTTGATTTTTAAGCCGATCTAAAAATTCAAAATTTAATATAACATGTTACATTTACACTATTTACATATATAAAAAAAATATTATATAATATATTTTTACAAGAGGAGAATGGAATATTTACATATATAAAAAAATATTTATATAATATATTTTACAAGAGGTGAATGGAATGGTGGTATAAGTAACGTATAAATATCAACTTTATAACTATGCTATTATTTAAAGATATAAATAAGTTTAACCACACAAATATGATAATGATTTCTTTGAAGTTACTGTGAAGCCAGAAGCCAGAACCAGTTGGTATAGGAGACTATCTTTCATTTAAACAAAAAAAAAAAGCACACACTGTTAATGAGATATGATAATGATTTTTTGTAAAGTTACAGTGAAGCCAGAACCAGTTGGTGTCTGAGACCATCATTCATCCAAAACAAACACAAAGTTATGTTCATTAACCTACAAATCACATATATGAAGACTTATACATGATGTTGTATGGCATTACCTCTAGCATTTTTATGATATTGCTTGCTCCAAATACTCTATGTGCATCTGCAAATTTCTGCGCATCATTTTGTGGGAAGTAAGGAGCAAGCACGCAGCACTCTGTACATCGTCTTCTCAGCAGCTTGCAAGCTGCGCATGGTGATGTGGTCTGTCGCCCTCCTCTTAATTCGCTCATCTGCAAATATGCAGTTACCAAACCAGAGTCCATTATTGCCATTACTGCAACAATGAGACACAAAATACTGAAAAAAAGATGATGGTGATGGAAAAAAATTGGGGGTGGGGAGAGAAATCTGCAGACCTGTGGCCACCACGTTAATGGTTTTTACCTTTTTGAAGTAATGACAAAGTGCTCAGTCTCACAATTCTAGCGGTGGCCGAGGAACCTCAAAAGTCCTGAGCAGAAGAAAGAGGGTGATGTAGGCCCTATGTGATGACATGGTGGGGGTGGAGTTGGGAGCTGAATTTATAGGAATTAAGGGGAGTCAGGGGAGGGGACTCTCATCTCATTACACAGTGCAGGCGGATTGTATCATGAAGTCAACACGGGGAGTCAGATAAAACGGCGCAACGGACCACTCTGCTTCTTTCCCGTGAAGCAGCTGATCAGTGGTTGACTATAAAAGCATGTCCTCTGTCCTGACCTCCATGTGACTTCTTTCATCTCTGTTTTGTCTCTTGCAACTCACTCAGAACAAGAAGCAAGTGCATTATAAAATCCCACGCGTTATTAGGTGCATCGGCATTCAGATTCAGATGTGGGTACAGTTTAAATGGGAACCAGTGTCTGCCTGCGAGACCCCCAAATGAATGAAAAAGAACAGAGGGACAGAACAGGGCAATCTAACAGCACAATCCAACCAATGTACTTGCTTCTGGAAGTTGAAAGAGACTGGATTGACCCATCGTTTTGTCGATGGGCTATCAAAATCAAAATCATGGAATTGATGTTGGGATGCTGGAAATGATGTTGGGGATGCTTATTGCCCAGAGCAGTGTAATTAATTATAAGATGTTTTTGTTTTTTCATTAAATTTGTGTAATTATTACATGTTTTTTTAAGTTGAAATTTGGATATATACATATATATATTTTTGAGTAAAATTATGAATTTTAAATGAGTTAAAATGTGAGATAATATAAATGAGCTGTCAAAATAAATAAGGAAATGATGTTTGATGTCTTTTAAACCAGAACACTGTGATTATCAGATGGTTGTCTTTTTTTGTTGAAGTGTAATTAGGAGATGTTTTTGTCTATTTAGTTGATATAAATGAACTATCAAAATCAAAATAAGTAAATGATGTTGGGATGTTTTTTAAACCAGAGTAGAGCAATGTGATTATTAGATGGTTTTGTCTCCTTTTAATTGAAGTGTAATTAAGAGAAGTTTTTGTCTTTTTTGTTGATATAAATGAACTATCAAAATCAAAATAAGGAAATGATGTTGGGATGCTTTTTAAATGAGAGTAGAGCAATGTGATTCTTAGATGGTTTTGTCTCCTTTTGAGTGAAGTTTAATTAGGAGATGTTTGCCTTTTAGTTGATATAAATGACTATCAAAATCAAAATAAGGAAATCATGTTGGGATGCTTTTTAAACCCGAGTAGAGCCATGTGATTATTAGATGGTTTTGTCATTTTACAAATTACATCACTAAAACTTAATACTCAAGACATTTCTACCTAATTAAAAAAAAAACATGTACACACTGAAATACTACCTTTTACCTTTTAACAATTAGAGTACTCCATTTTAAACATACCGTTTAACATTTTTGGATGAAACAGCATTCCCTTGGGGCCGCTACCTAGCTGTGTAGGTAGACTGTCCCTACTCCCCAGAGGAATCCTGCAGCTCAGAAGCGGTCCCTACGTCTACCTAGTCTTATACCAGGGCATGTCTCCAGTTTAGGGATCTGAAGTTTGGTGGGAATGGCTGCATTGGGATTCACCCCTTCATGTAACGTTTTGTCTTTTTATTACACATTCATTCAATGCAAATTGAGTTTTGAATATGTTACAGATTCAAAGATTAGTATATTAATTAAAGCTTGTATAAAGGTGACACTGAAGAGACGTTCACTGTAAATTGAGTTTTTAATATGTCACAGTTTCACATATTAATATATCCATTAAAGATTGTAAATTGAGTTTTTAATATGTCACAGTTTCACATATTAATATATCCATTAAAGATTGTATAATGGTAATACAGAAGACATATTCAATGTAAATTGATTCTTTATTATGTCAGAGTTTCACATATTAATATATCCATTAAAGATTGTATAAAGGTGACACTGAAGACATATTCAATGTAAGTTGAGTTTTGAATATGTCACAGCTTCACAGGTTAATCTATTAAATAGAGATGGTGAAGGTAAGACTGAAGAGACATTCAATGTAAATTGAGTTTTGAGTTTCACAGATTAATCTATTCATTAAAGATTGCATAAAGGCAACACTGAAGAGACAATTAATGTGAATTCAGTTTTGAATATGTCACAGTTTCAAAGATTAATCTCTTCATTAAAGAGGGTATAAAGGTAGCACTGAAGAGACATCCAATGTAAATTGAGGTGTTGAATATGTCACAGTTTCAGAGATTAATATCTTCATGCAAAGGTAATGCTGAAGACACATCCATTGTAAACACAGCCTGACAGATTAATATCTTCATTAAAGATTGTATAAAGGTAAGAGTGAAGGGATGAATTAAAGTCTATATAAAGGTAATATACTAAAGACACATTAAATGTAAACACAGCCTGACAGATTAATATCTTCATTAAAGAAAGATTGTATAAAGGTAACACTGAAGGGCTAAAGTAATGCAAATGTTGACTCTTTTTTACTTTTTCAAGCATAGTTGAACGATCACATTCCTCTTTGCAAACGATAGACAGAAAACAGAATGATTATAGGTTAGCCAAGGGAGTAAAAAGCGGTTATTTTTTATTATAAAAATTTCATGTACCACTAAAGTTTTTATATTATTTTAAATATTTTGACTACTTTTAAATTTATTTAAAAATTAAATTAAAATTTATATTTAAATAATAAAAGATATTTTTATAAAATTAGAAAATATTTTATATATTTCACCTGGCGATTTGTATTTATAAAATATTTTATATATTTTTACCTGATGAATTTTATAATATGATTGGTATATTGCATTATATAAATAGAAATTCAGTTATAAATTTATTCATTTAATTGTTAAATTAATTTAATTATTGAAGTCAATTCAGTTATATAAATAAGAATGTGTTTTATGAAATTTATTTATATATAAATAAAGATGGTTATTTAGATTTTTTAATCTTAGTGTTTTTCTATGGTTGTCATTATAATTTCCCGCCCCAAGCACAACACATGGGCAAAATGAGATTTGGACCTACACAACACCAAGAACGTCTTAATAGTATGTTCACCAAACCATAATTTTGTATTATGGAACACATTAACATTATTATTATTATTATTATTATTTTGTTGACTAGCGGAATTGGTAATGGCGGTGGTATCGTACTCGTGTTACATAGAGTCGAATCCCACCTGCTACCACTATAACCTCTAGGAGGAACTACCCAGTCCGCAAGAACGACCCTCAAGTAAGACAAGGCTCGAACTCGTAACCTGCACAGCGGCATGGATGACTTAACAGATCGTCTGCTAGCCACGAGACCAAACCTCTACAGGTTTAACACTATTATTATTATTATTATTATAAACATATGAGGAAAAAAGATATAGATGAATAAGATACATTTGCATAAAATCAAACACAATTCCTGCGACAAAAATTCAATGATTCAATGCCCAAATGCTATGGAAAATTTACATGTGGAATGTATTTCTTCTTCACATTGCATGGATGTTGCCCTTAACTATGCCAATTACTAATTAGCTCTCACAAGAAATTGGTGTGGGCATTGCCCTTGGACCCTATGACGAACAAGATGCATCAAGGTTGATTGAAGCCAAAGGATAGGGTTGGATGGAAAGTGTCAGCTTACGTAATGGGCAATATCTTATTGGATGTGACTATGTTTGAAGTATATTTTTCATTTTAGATATCAATGGATTTCATTATGGCTCAAAGGTACATGAATTTTTTGGAGATTATTTTAATGTATTGATGTTTATTAATGTATTTTAGTATTTTTATTGGGTATTATTTTTAATTAATTTTGTTAAAAAATTATTAGAGATTTTTTATAATAAATTTGAATAGTGATTTAAATTTTTTAGATTGTTAAATTTATTAGTATATTTAAAAATTTATTTTTAAATTGTTGTGTTGATTGAGTTGAAAAGTATTTTAGAGATTAATATTGGGGTCATGTTGTAATAGCGTAAATGTTTGTAAACATTTAACATAAATTAAATGTTAGCTACATATGCTTTAATTGATATTCAAATTCAAATATATATAAATATACAATGTAAAATGTAATATAATGTAAAATGCAAAATGTAAAATGCAAGGCACAAAGCTACCAATTTGATGAGAAGAAATTGGTCTATCTATAATATAAAGTTAACATACTATTGTTTTTTTAACATGTTATTTCTTTATATATTATAATTGGTATAATAACCAACATTATTGATTATTATTATTCCAATATATTTTAATAACAATCCCCTCCATTATAAGTATTATTATATTAAACCGTATATATATGTGTGTGTATTATTAATTACACAGTGACAATTCTTGATCATATGGATGGAGGGGGAGAGAGAGGGAAAAAAAGAGAGACAAAGAGAGGGGGGAAAGAGAGAGAGAGAGAGGATGCGGGGGGGAAGAGGGAGGAAGGTTGTGATAGAGCTAGAGGGTGGAGAGAGAGAGGGAGAGAGATGAAAGAAGAGAGCGAAAAGGCAAGGGAGATAAGGAGAGAGGGAGGGAGAAAGAGATGGAGTTGGATGGGGAGAAGGGGGAAGGGAAGAACAAAGACATAGAGAGATAGAGTTGGAGAGAGAGGAGGAGTGACATGGTAGAGATGGAGAGAGAGTGAGGGAGAGCAGAGAGGAGGGAAGAGACATACAAAGAGAGGAGAGAGAAAGGTAGAGAAGGGGTGAGAAAGAGAGAGAGAGGGATACATAGAGATGGAGGGGCGAGAAGGGGGGAGAGGAAAGAGGGAGGGAGATAGTGATAGAGTTAGAGGGTGCAGAGAGAGGGGGGGAGAGATAGAGGGAGGTGGGAGAGAGGGAGAGAGAGGAAGAAAGAGAGAGAGGATTTCATAGAGAGAAGGAGAGAGGGATGGAGAGAGAGAGAGGGAGGGAAGAATAAAGACATAAAGAGAGAAAGGTGTAGAGAGAGGGAGAGAAAGGGAAGAGAGAGAGAGAGAGAGAGAGAGAGAGAGAGAGAGAGAGAGAGAGAGAGAGGAAGAGGCAGGGAGAGAGAGATAGATAAATGTGGAGATAGATTGTGTATGTTTGGGGGCTGAGATGGAGAGACAAAGGAGAGAGAAAGGGAGATAGAGACATAAATGGGGAGAGAGAGAGAGAAAGAGAGAGTGAGGGAGATAGACACATAGATGGAGGAGGGATAGAGAGGGAAGAAGAGACAGACACACATAGACAAATACATATATTATAGATTATTATATAATATTGAACATTATTAACTACAGAGGAAGAGGAAGTAAGAGTTTTCCAAAAGGTAAATAATTGAATTTAGAAAGCCATAGATATTTTGGTTTTTCACTGAAATAGATGTATTGATTTAGTGTATATGTTGATTCCCAATCCTATTTGATTGATCACACTAGATACATTGATTTTAGAAGATTTGTTGATTTCTAACCCTATTTGATTGATTTCAAAGTAATTAGATTACGATATGCATTGATTTCAGTGTTACATATAATATTTCAACCATAAATAAAATACTTGGATTTTCATCTTAAATAAAATGTTCACTTACATGAGATGTTTGCTTCTTGAAATTGTAAACTATCTGTAATTGACTACATTCTTATATTCCCATTTTCTATCATTCAACATCGTTAGTCACTCGCATTCAAACAAGGTAATCAAAAACAACTACCATTGAAACTTACTTGGGGTTTAACACTCCATAAGTCACAATGATTGACTTTGGGGAAATGTACCATTAATATCAGAGAGCAAGAGAGGCATCTATGACATTTACTACAATAACTTGAGTTAATGATTGCAATGGCCTACGATTTCAACTACCCTTTTCATATGATCGATATGAAAAGATGACAAAACTAACAAGCGCAACAACAAGAATAATAAAAGAAACTAATTTGAGATTAATCACAATGAAAACTATTTGTAAGTGACTACATTCTTATTATTCACATTTTCTATCATTCAAGATTGTTACATTGTCACTTTGCAATCAAAATTTGTATTTCTTCATTTTCATCTTTCAAGTTATTAATAGTGTCTATCATCTCAACAAATTGAGTTAACTGAGAAAATTTAAGATTAAAATGATCATATTAATCTAGACATATTTATCATATTTAAAATGATACAATAATTAGAAGTTCAACAAATTTTGTGTGACCGCACACAATTGAAACCATCCTTGATCCATCTTAACCCTAGATCTATAAATCGTCGAGAGGGATCAAATCTCTCAAATTGCAAACATTTCCTCAAGTTTTGCATTCAAAAAAGAGTTTTTCACCTCAAGATATTTGATGCCTTTGGACGCTTGGTACATTTAGGATTAAGATGGATCTAGGCTGGTATAAAATTATGTTATTTAATATGGACATGAAATATTTTATTGATGATTGACACTAACTTATTTTTTTGTTTTAAGTATTACATATCAATTGAATATAAAAGGGATTACACATCATGTAATATCAATAATATTATGTTTAGATGCCATCTAGGAACTCTATATTAAGTAATGTTAGATTTCAGGCTTCTGTGGAAGTTTTTTTGCAGTGGTATGATCCGGATTGTCCACAGTCTTTTGTTCATTTAGTCGACGTTTCAAACCCCAAAGGGGGTCCATCATCAGGATCAGAAAGAAATTACATATTACATAAATTAAATTTTTTCACTTTCAATTATTTTATCTCTCTATAAAGTTGATCTAAAATTAAGGTGGAAATTGAAGTAATTTATTAATAGTCAACATTGACTTTTTTTGTAATTACTATTTTTAGTTTGTTAATGTAAGTATTATTTTATTATTTTCAAACTTAACATTAAGTAGTTTCAATTACTTTATCTCTCAATATAAATTTGATGTAAAATTAAGGTGAAAATTGATGTAATTTATTAATGATTGACATTTGATTTTTTGTTGTTGTCGTTATTATTATTTTTAATTTGTTAATGTTAGTATTATTTTATTATTTTTAAATGTAACGTTACATGACAACATTTCCCTCATACTAAGTTGTAGAGCATCTCTCAATGCAATGGCTTATATAAAGCATTACGTAAATTTAGTAATAATTTTTTTCGTTTAATTGATAAATAATTTGATCTTTCAATTGTTGCAAAAAATTCAATTATATAGATAAAAATTATAATTTAGGAAGTTCAATTATATAAATAAATATGATAACTTACAAAATTCAATTATATAAATAAAACGTGTGACTTAATTTTCTTAATATATGTTACTTTCATATATTATTATTATTTTTTTTTTTTTTTTCTGTATAAAGACTATTCTATTAAAAGATAAAAGGAAAAAATATTTACAAAGAGGTTTGAACCTCTGAGGGGACTGTAGCCTGCCCTCTACCAAAAAGACTGTAGTAGGTAGCACACTGCCTTCCTTTTACAAAAATGGGAATCATAGAAGTGAAAAATATGGTAAGCTTGAGAGATCCAAAACTAAACTGAGGTATGTGAGATCGAAGCTTCAGAGGAAGCTGATCATTTACAAAAATGTTGTCCTTTACAATCGCCATTACAAAAATATTGGAAACCAAAATTATGTCCTGGACACTGTAGTAATGCATGCTGATATGAAAGGAAGCCATGCACAATGGGAACTTCACACAAATACCAGAAATCAGAAGATAACTTGTTGTCATGACGCTGGAGCCAGGAGTGATTAAACCTGCGGAGGAGAGCCTGTCACGTTCTCGTTTGCCTGGGTGGGGGAGCTAACCCAGGTTACCATCACATTGTCTTCAGCTTCCATCATACTCACACCTGCAGACCTCGAGCCCAATGATCCATAAATGCCTGTAGATCACATACCACGAACTACCCTAGCCAGCTCAGTAGAATGACAGCGGCCCAAGTCGCAAGCAATGCCATTAACACGTTATTAATGCACCCGCATCCAGATACTTTCATATATTATTATTACTAATCATCATAATTTCATATATAAATATAATATATAATATATATATAATATATATATATATAAAATTATAATAGATATAGATATATACCACTTTCATAAATTTGCATAAGGTAAACCATGTGGGAATTCAACACCCAAATGCTATGAAGGATTTACATGTGAAATGCATTTCTTTTGCAAACTACATGGATTTTTCCCTTAACCATGCCAATTTTACTAATTAGCTGACAAGAAATTGGTATGGGCATTGGCCTTAGACCCCATGATGAACTCGATGCATCAAGGTTGTTTGAGGCACAAGGATAGGGTTGATTGGAAAGTGTCAAGTTAGATATTGGAAATATCCCAAAGTTTATAAGGAAGAACTTTTATTGGATGTGACTATGCGTAAGGATACATCTTTCATTTAAAATATGCATAGATCCCATTGCATTAATATTTTGGATTGGCTCAAAAGTAATGGTAATTTTTTTAGTGTATTTATTTTATAGTGTTTGTATTTATCGCTGTATTTTTTTAAGTATTTTGTATAATCACTTTTGTTTAAAATTTAGTAGGGATTTCTTATAATAAGTTTGAATTGTTTAATTTGTAAAATCTAAGTTCTTCAATAGTTTTCAAAGTTATTATATATTTCATTTTAAATATCAATATATTCCATTGCATTAATACTTCAGCTCAAAAGTGTAGGTTAATTTTTTCGTATGCGTATTATATTGCGTTGGTGTTTATTAGTGTATTCTAACTTTTCTTTTTCCATGTATTTTTTTCAATTATTTTTGTTCAAAATTCAACAATGACTTTTTACAATAAGTTTCAATTGTATAATTTGTTGAATTTGAGCATCCTAAGAGTTTCCAAAGTATTAAAGCCATTTATGCATTCAAAAATGTATTTTAAATGACAAAGAAATCACAAATTTGTCCAAAATTAGATAACTAATTCTTATGAATGATCCGAATTGGATTATTATATTATTTTTCATCCTTCGTGATGCATTTGGAGTGGAAAAAGTGGAGGAATCATCTCATGAGACTGCTTTTACCGACAGGAACTAGTTTGGCAAAACGAGGTATGAAACATTCTGGGAGCATTTTGAGGCATTAAATGGTGTTTTTTGGGGGTAAAACTCTTATTCTTTAATGCAACACTCTCTCATGCTAATCTACACATAGAGACCTTTCCAACGGTGTAAGAAGCACGTCTATCAGAGTTTGTATTCAAAAATTATGCCACTCAGAAGTTGACCTTCCTATTTTCACACCTATAGTTCGGGAGAATGCCACGTCAGCCCCCATTATTTATGGAAAAGGAGCTAGCCACATGTTTTTGATGTAAAAGACTCTCGAAGACTCTATATTGTAACTCTAGTTAAGAGTTCATTTTGTCAAAATTAACCACTAGTAGGCTATCCGGTTGTGTTATAACCGGGCCACTAGAAAGAAGAGGCATTCCATTCTTTCGAGAGCATTTTGTTCCATAGCTGAGCAAAGATAGCCAAGAGAGATAGGAGGTAGAGTACACAGAGAGTTTTTTTGCACTATAGTAGCCCACGGGCCATAAGCATTACTTATTTGTACCCGCAGCCATATTTCCAAACATATAAAGAGAGTGGAGCAACCTCACCTTCCAACTGGGTTTTCTCCCAAAAGGGTTTCCCAGAGAGAATATTTTATGGCTTGTGTGTGTGTGTGTTCCTATTTTGTTGTTCTCTATTTTTCTGCATAATTTCCATTCATATGCATGCACTAATTACAGTTAAATCCACAGATCTTAAAGTTTAATAAATTGTAATAGTGTAGAATTTTCAGAGTTTTAATATAATATTATTAGATTTGTTGTGATGAACTGTCTAATGGAATATCCACTACAGTTTACATATCAATGAAATTAATATAATATATATATATATATATATATATATATAATATATATATTATATAATATATATATATAATTATATAATATATAATATATTATATGTCATGTTTTATGTTATTTTAGCTTAAACATTAAATATTTTTATAATTAAATCTATATATAAATGTTATGTAGTTAGCACTTATAATAAACATATCACTTCTAAAACAACTAGTTAATCAACATTGATATTAACAATAAAAAACTTAGTTACGTCACAAATCATATCAATTTTAACAAACATTTTTCATAGCACCTCGTGTATCTATATACAACTGTGTGAAATATGAACATGTAAATTTATGTGAAAATAAATAAATTGATGACTAGTTGAAGGAAGGGACATACAGATTTAAAGCTTCGAGGTGAATGCCTGTGGAAGGTTGTTGCGTGCTTACTAGAGTATCTGTTGTGTGCT
Organism: Pinus taeda; assembly: GCA_000404065.3. Taxonomy (NCBI): domain Eukaryota; kingdom Viridiplantae; phylum Streptophyta; class Pinopsida; order Pinales; family Pinaceae; genus Pinus; species Pinus taeda. The sequence continues at coordinate 8,027 of APFE030398225.1, read as the reverse complement.
TGTTTGGTTTCTTATGGTGTGACAGGAGTAGTCCCATACTAGCCTCATTTAATTACCTTGAATGCCACCTTACTTAAGAGTTTCCTTATGTTGACAACCATAAAAGCTCTAGAATGGGCAGAATAGGTGAGGGTAGTGCCCATCCCTATCACCCTTCCTTGTGGAATGTGGCGGAGAGAACGAAAGATGCAGAACAAAAATGTTGGAGGTCTAAAGGAAGAGATAGTTAGGCAATCAAAGATTTGGAGAGTGGTAAAAAAGGTGAAGAGGTGAAGCGAAAAACAAGGCAGTGGTGAACATAGAAGGAGATGAACCTATGTAGAAGTGAGAAGAAGCAGACATGTAGAGAAAAATCAAGGAGCGCCTGAACTAAAGGGAAATATTGAGTTGGAATGGACTACCTGAGAGCTAGTGTACAAAGGCCAAGGGTGTTATTCCTTGGATCTCGCATATGGAGGCCACTGAACATTGTTTTTAAGCCTAAAGGATTATTTGGGAGCTCAGTGGAGGAAATGAATCATTGTGGTGCTTTCTGTGAGGATGTGAAACCACCTAGTGCTTGTTAACTAGTTTTTAAACCACTGGGATAGGGTAATCTGAGCCACTGTGGTGGTTTTTGTGAGGTTGTGAAACCACTTGGATAGTGGATCACGGACCCCTGTTGTGTTGGCCATGAAAAGTAGCTATGAAATCACCAAAAGAAGTTGATTCAATCTCTTGGAATGGAGAAACAACTCATCCCTCTTTGGGTGAAGCTCTGCATTTTAAATTAGAGAGTGAGTCTTATTTCTAGAGAGTAGTTGTCAAACTACCTGGACAATGGACTCCTTATCCTGCATATGTGACTAAGCCTTGGGTGTGAACTTCCTGGATTAAGCATCTCCTTAGACATTGGATCTTCCTTGGGGGAGGACAACTACAAGAATTATTGTAGTGTGGCTAGCCTATGATTGGGTGGAGAGTTGAAGCCCCTCCTTTAGTTTCCATCCATCTTTAAACACGTAGATAAGTGTAAATTTATTGTGTATATTTTATTATGGATTGTGATTATTCTTGTTTTATGAGAATGATGCAATATCTCATGTGTTTGTAAATGTGGTAATTTCTTGGGTTGTGAAATTCACCATTATGTTCATGAGTGCAATGATATCTAGCGAGATGATGGTTTTGATACTTGTTTGGATAGTGTTGACTATTATTATATTCATGATGAAAGTGTAGTTATGTATATGTAGATGTACTCTGACAACATGTAAATGAATATATAGTTCAATCTACTCCTACATTGGTTACTCTGTTTGAATCGAGAGTTTGGGACTCAATATTTGGGCCATAGCTTCTAGGAATGGGCAGTTTGGGCTACCCCTATGTTACACACCATCACTAAGTTTGTTGGCTCGGTCTTTAGGTCTTCAAGCCATTAATTTTCTTAAGACATCAAGTTATCAAGCATGGGCAAGGCGGTCACCTTCCTATTCATAGAAATTACCTTGGATCTTGTCTTCTATGTTATAAGTATATGCCACTGGTACTAGAAGACAACAAATATAGAATCATTTGAATGTAGGTGGGGTCGACATTAAGCGAGCACTGGTGGAACCTTGACCTAACATAACTATGCTTCATGGGCCAACCATCGGCCATCGTCTATAACGAGTAAGCTTAAGGGATAATCATAGGCTGATACACTTATCCTAACACCCTTTAATCACGAAGGGAAAGGATAAGAGGGGGTCCCAGGTAGAATATAAAGCACCTAAATTTCACCCACTACTTATTTCGTGCCATTTTGATCATTTCTTAACATAATGCATGTGAGCACCCCTATGGGAGAACAATCTACTTGGGTCATGATGCCATTGTGGAACCTTACCAACTCATGCCACCTACCACCTCCTTCTCATTTGTTTGACATTGAATGTCATGAGTGGTGATAATTCCAAGCGACATGATGTGGACCTGATCAACGGGGCCCTCCACAATGACCTATTAGGATTGCATAGAGGTCACATGGTCGCCAAGTGGCCAGGATAATGATGCAAACCTTTTTAATGGACCAACCTTTAAATAGTGTAAATGTTGGCTCGGGGTTCAAATCAAGATAGAATTTATATTGTTGGAATGATCTTGGTGAGTGAAATATAACAACGATATCAGTAGTTAATTCTGTAGACTTTCAAAAATGAGGTTTTTTCTAACAATATCTTCATCCTATACCTTAGGGATCGGGTTAAACAACAAGTAACACCTTCCTTAGCTTAAGAATCCTTAAGGGGCGTAGAAGGGAGGTGGATATATCAAAAAATTGAAAAATGATCAATTATATAAATAATGACAAACTCAATTACATCACAGACCTATATATATAAAATTTAAATAGAGTTTTCATGTATTTTACAGAATTTTTTTTAAGTCATTAAAAATAATCAATTTTATATTTATTTAAAAATATACCCATGATCGAGATGAGAACCAACATGGAAATGGAGGTTGGGGGGGTGCTTGCCACCCTGCACCTCCCACAACAATTAAGAGGGGGGTTGGCATGGCTAGCTCATCCCATGCATAACACATGAAAACCTTTATTCCTAAATCTCTATAATAATCAATCTCCTTATGTAAGTTTTTCCTATTAAACAAGATCATGCTTGCCGAAATTTATGGTATGTGTGGCCCGTTTCCCCTCTTTTGGTGGAATTACTATCTCAAGTCTCTAGCAGCATTGGGTCTATGCTTGGAGGAAAGTTGTAGAACCATGGTGTGACCCTTGACCTTTTCTTAAGACTGGGTCACTTGTCCCTGGAATTTAAGTGGCAATGACATGGCTTGCATGCCAACTTATTTGACCTTTGCATCTTAAAGGATCAGTTGCTTATGTGGGATATTGGATTTAGGACCATAGTTATAACCTGGACATGCAAGTACTTCATGCTATGAGACATTGCATAATTCATTGGGGCTAAAGATGGTAGATGTCAGCAGTGCCCTACACATAGTGTTTAAGAATTTAATGTCTCTTGTAATGTGGGATGATGTTAGTAGGTTTCTGGCTTATCTTTGTAGCCCTAATTTCTATTTTTATGGTGATGAGTTCTTAGGGCATAAGTATGGTGTATGGTGGTTTTATTTTAAATTATTTTGGGGTTCAATGTGACCCACTCTTTGGAGTTTCTTGGTGTGAGGGTGCCCATGCCCAGAGGTGTTTTCCTATATATTTGTTGTTTTTTCCTTTCTATTTTTGTCGGTTTATGGCCATCTCAAACTCTCTACATATTCAAGCTTTTCTTTTGTTTCAATCTATTTAGTTTCATTCTCCTCTTTCGAGTTTTGTTGTGGGATAATTGTCTTATTCGGTATTTTCCATATTGGTTTTGGAATACCTTGGAAACGCATGTGCAACCATAGGGGAGCTAGGGGAAAAGGTCTATAAAGTCAGTTGTGCACCTAGGCCTAGGCCTAGGAAGCCACAACCATATTTCCCTTTGGTACTCCTCATGACATCTATGAGGAAATTTTCCAACTTGAAATGCTCACAACTAATGAACGCTAGACATACTCCAAATATGAAATCCTAGAGGAAGCAGCCAATTGGGTTCTTGACCCTAGTCATACGAGGGGAAGTAGGAGACAATATCTCAACTCCATCACCCTCCATTGGAATATCAAAACCCTTTTAGGCAGAGTCTTGAAAGAGAAACATAGAGATTATAATGATATCATCTCTTCCTTGATGAGATCAAGTGGGTGCATCAATGTTTGCACTCATGTTTGGCTAGCTTGGATGCTTGATTGGCTCACTTGGAAATTCATCTTCAATGTGAGCTCAAGCCTTCTACTCCTACTATTACAAGTGCCTGGGACCCTACTCCAGTGACCTTTTCAGACTCTTTATCACATGATATGTCATGATTTAGATAATTGGCTTCTCTATGTAACTTGGTCTCTAATAGTACTCAGTGTTTTCAACAGTAAACACTTTATTTTGATAATTACTATTAAAGAATCAATGAATAGATATGGTTTACCTCATGGTAGATTGAGATCAATAATAGTATGAAATGTGTTGATTGGGATGATGTATTTTGAAATTTCGAGGTAATGAAAACTTAACTTACTATCTATCTATCTATCTAATAATATAGTATATATATATATTATATATATTATATTATAGATATTATAAATATATAATATTTTATAATTATATTTATTATTATTATTTATTATTTTTTTTTTAATGATGAAAATGTATTAAAATTTTCCTTCTTAATTAGAGTTTTTAATTTTTAAATTTCAAGCTATTAAATTATTTAGTATAGTTTTAAGTGTCCTTGCACTTATTTTATATTTGAAATCAAAAGATTTTTTTTAAGTGTTTACTTAAAAGTATTTCCATTATGATCTCAATGGGGCTAAAAATGTAGCATCAATGAAGGCCTAGGTTAATAGGATGGGGCAACCTGCTACCCCACCCACCCACACGCCACTGAGTAAGCCAAACTTTTTAGGGCCTTGCCTTCCAAACAAGGCTATAGATAGTCTTAGGAAAGCATTAGTTGTGATACCAATGACGATTTTGGAACCTTTGTGATGTTATTTTCTCTTTGGAAATATGTTTTCTCTACTCATATTCCTCCATCGTGCCCTCATTCTACTTCCAATGCTAGCCATGTGCTTCTATAGTAGGAAAGTGTCTCTAGCGTGGGGGTCTAATCCTTGTCTATTAGATTTCCCTCCATATTTAGTCAATTTTTTGGAAGATGAGGAGCTCATCTAGTCTTCTATAGAAGTGTATCTTTCATGGCTTAATTTTTTGGGCATCTTCTTCCATCAATGTCTCTTCTAGCTCTTAGCTCTACATTAGCTAAGTATCAGTTGCTTCTTGATACTTCCTACCGTTGTGATGCATCAATGTGCATGGTGTTATAAACAAAGGGGGTTGTGGAATAGTGAGTGACTATATGGCAAGGTTTCTTTTTGAGTCCTTGGTACGTGTTTTTCAAGATCACACCCTTACTGAAATTTAGGAAGAAATTTGGTTGGTGGAGGAGGAAATTCACAAATAAAGGTAGAAATCTATGAATTTAGATGGCATGGCGAAAGTCACTCCATCAGTAATAGATATAGGCAATTCTCATGGATGACATAATCAATACATCCATATAACAGAACTCTAATAGCATGTTAAGCTAATATTTGGAAAGGCTCTGGCAAATCGAAGTCAAACTCAGGTTAATCTCATGGATGGGTTGGACTAGCTGAATAACCTTATCCTAGAGGAACATTGGAAGTATTGGAGATGGGATCACCATCCAACTCTCCAATTCCACAACCATGTGTAGAAAATCATTGAAACCTTGCAACTGCTAATGAGAGGAAACTTATCGCAAAAGAAGCAAGATTTCTTTACCAAAAAATTGCGGAAAGAAAAAATGAATAGAAATAGAATCACACATATAAAACACAATAACCTATTTGGGGAACCCAAATGGGAAAAACCCCTCTTTCTTGTATTAAATCAAGTGAGAAATCTGATATATTACATAGAATCTACTTCAAGCCTAAACCTCCCTACAATACTGATCAACTCTCTACAAAATACTTGCAAACACTTAGGAAAATAAGGCCTGCTAGGATCTCCTATTTCCTAGCACGAATATTCCCCTAAAAAATAGGATTTTATCTTATTTTCTTGTGCAATTCTAAAGAGAAATAACTCAACTTGCTTCTCAAGTCTGTACACCAAAACCCGGTGTACAATAATGATTACAATTGTGCCTTCATCCAATACGAATAGGCAATTCGAATTGCATGAACTACAAGGGCTAAATTTAGCAATTGCTTCTATTACATGGGAGTATGTTGAGTTAACACAAATTCAACTACTCAACTAAACTCATGTCTATCTCTATTCTAGGATTATAGATCAGTTAATTGATAGACATTATAGTTAACTCCACTAGATAGCTAACTTTAGCCATCAACTAGTCAAAAACTACCTACATGCCATGTAACTTGAATTAACTACAATAACTCAGTGATAGGACACATCACACATGTTAACTGAAAACTAACTCAAGCAACTATGAGATTGAATTTGAATTGGCATCTTTGACTAAGGCACAAGTTAAAGAAGTCATTCCTTGCTACATTTTCAACACCATGCAAGGTGAAGGAGAAACACATTAATATGAACACCTTGTTTTCCTTATAAGGCGCAAGTTCCCCTTCGATCATGTTGTTTAATTTATGGATTTCTATGATTTTTCTCAAGGGGTGTCTCCACCCCAACTCAGTTGTTATTTTTAGTTCCTTTAGATAGTTATCTCAAATTTAGGAACTAGCAATGTTTCTTTTTTTATTTAACTTTATTGTTGGTTTTCCTAGCTATGGGGAAATAAACACATCATTAACACTCTTAGGATATCTCTTTTTTTTAGTTTAATTTTGTTATTTTGGACCCCATACTCTTCTATCTCTATATGGTTTCCCAAGTGGTAGACAAAAGATAGAGATTCTAGTAGATATGTTGTGAATATTTGATAATATAATAGAAAATTAACTATATAAATACATACTCACATTATGATCAAACTTTTATAAATTTTTTTAATTAATGAATAAAATTGTATTTTATATAGTTTGAAATGAAAATTAAAGGAGAGCTTTGCAAGTAGGGTTCCATGTGCCTAGAATTTTTCATTTTCCCTTTCTTCATGGGCTTTTAGCTTGGCACACCACCATGGTGTTGGCATTATGATACATATGTTGTACTTGATGGCAACCCACTCATCTCAGATGATAGATTATAGTGCAGCAAAGTTCACGCACTTTCATGAAGATAAAAGTTTATTTATGTAGAGAAAAGTTCACGCACTTTTATGCAGAGAAAAGTTTATTTCATGTGGAGAAAAGTTCACGCACTTTTATGCGGAGAAAAGTTTATTTCATGTAGAAAAACGTTCACGCACTTTTATGTGGAGAAAAAGTTTATTTCATGTGGAGAAAATTTCACGCACTTTTATGTGGAGAAATAGTTTATTTCATGTGGAGAAAATTTCACGCACTTTTATGTGGAGAAAAAGTTTATTTCATGTGGAGAAAATTTCACGCACTTTCATGGTTGGTTCATGGTATTGGTCCGACAGTTTTTTTGATCCTATGGTTTTGGTCCATGGTATTGCATCCAAAAGTGTTGATCCCAAGTATTGGGTTCATGTTATTGTGTTATTATGGTTTTGGACCGTGGTATTGTGAAAGGCCTAAGACTATAAAAGGGGAAGGAGATCATTTGGCAAAGCATCATCTGAATTATTGAATATCTGATAAAGTGCTAGATTTGGAATACTGTGATTGGGTTATGCTGCAGATCTGAATCTGAGCTAAAGAGGGATCTCACTGGCTAATGGAGAAAAAGATCTAAGGATAGATCGGGATCAAATGGTTTGAAATGAACTATCTCTATATATTTGATTATGCTTATTCTAGATTTGTATGTTGACGCTTGTAATGATCTGATCTAGGTATAACTTAAGTTTGAAATCACTGCAAGTCATGTTTGAATATTTATAGATCTGTACGCGGGTTGGCTTTGGTGTAAGTGCATATGTATACAGGTTTGGTTCATTGTAGTAGCGTATACAATTTGAGCTATGATATTTGAAGTCACAGGTGGTTCTGGTTGTTGATGGGTTCTGATGACAGTTTAAAGGTGTCAGTATTCTACATATCCTGTTTGGTTGATTGTGTTTAGCTTCAGTATTGATGGATCAGAACTAATATTGGATTAGGATCATAATGACTCATATTTATGTGATCTGATGGACTAGATCAGGGTGCTAACACATATATTATCCTTGTATATGTATTGATATGGTGTTTGGGTGATTCAGAAGATTGATTGATTATGTGCTTCAATGATATTAATGGGTCCAGTATGAAAATTGGATGAAACGTGGCCTTTCAGATTATGTGTGGTGCTTCAGGAGTATCCAGCCTAAAAATGTATGAAACGTGGTACTTGGAGG
>APFE030398222.1:86950-206098 GCA_000404065.3 Pinus taeda | reverse complement strand
AGAAGGCTCGGAGCACAAGTAGCCACATCAATGCATCAAAAGAGCAAACAAGCAAGTGAAGAAGAATTGTTGTATATCTCTAGTCTTGGGAGCCAAGCCTCCTTGACTTTAGGAGAGTTGTTGGGGATCCAATTGTATAAATAGGGGGGCTTAGGGCCTCAGTAGGTTAGTTAGATGTTAGTCAAAATTTTCACACTTTTGTTGCAGCTCTTGCTTAGCTCGTTTTCAAGCTTACTTTTGTGAACAATTTCATGTAATGTGACTATTATTTTGATAATGGAGATGAAATATTTTATGAGCTAGCATTTATTTCTTCCAAGGGGTTGAAGCTCTTGGGTTAGGGCCAAATCCAAGATGACCAACACCTCTTGTTTGTATTTATATGTTTTGCTTCAGTTCATGAATTAGTGATGTTAGATAGATTTTATTTTCTCTTGGTTAGAATAGGTTGGTTCTAGTGATTTCCATAGTTGTTTCCATTTCAGGTTGCTAAAGTAGGTTAAATAGTGATAGGAAAACATACAAAAATGCCATAAACAGAGCCTTGACCTCCTTTCTTCCCTTTGGGATCATGAGTTGAGGTCAAGACACTCTTGCTGTCATAAAGACATAGTTTTGCTTCCTCCGTGCAATTTCTAGTGTCACAGTTTGATTCAGAGGTTAATGTTTTCTTCAGATCCATTTTGCCATACTCATTTATGTTACTCCAATAAATCTCTTACCATGTTTTCCTTTCCTTATAGCACTGTTCAACATTTCATTTTCCTAGGTTAGAATTTAGGTTAACATGCGATATAGTTATGTTTTTTTTGGTGCAGCTAGTTCTTTTATTGCTCAGTTTTAGTGTTTTGATTTGTAGCTCTCTCCCAATACATATCTACTCATGATAAGTCAATAAAGCAGCCATCATCATCTCCTTTTATACATTTTTCACAGGTCATTCATAGCCTTCACAAATCTGCCCTAGTATCTGCACTTTTCTCATAAACTTTCCCCTCGTCTCTTGAAAAAATCCAACCATCATTTTCTTTCCTAACCATCCTTGATGAACTACAGACACCTCAAATAATCCCTATAGTCTTTAGCTAGCATTTCCCACCATTTTACCACCTTTAAAACCTCTAAAATGGCCCTCGGCATCCTCCTGTAGAACCTCATGTAGATCCCCTGCAGTCTTCTATAGAATTTCCTGTGAGTGACTTTTTGAAGTTTGATGCCTCCAGAAGGTTTCCAGAGGCCTCGTAGGACCCCTCCACACCTTCCTACACCTCTAAAAATCCCACGGTATCCCTCCATCACCACCTCATCATTTCCACATCCACAAATGAATGAATTACATGCACAACAATTTCACATAAAATACATAAAAATCCAAAAAAAGACAGTTTTTCCTCATTTCCTTCTAGAAATAGCTTTAATAGGTGTAGTTTAATTCCTCATTAGGTAATGGCATTCATTTTATAGGTTCTCATCTCTTTTCTGGAAAAGTAGGGGTAGTTGGTAAATTAGGGTTTGCTAGGTTTTGCTTTACATTCCAGTCTTCTTTCTCTTTCTGCAAGTAGAATAGCCTTTGTAGAGTAAGCTTTCCTTTCTCTCATCATATTTAAAGCTTCTTATAGAATTCATAGAAGTTGGCTTGAGCTCCTAGTGATCTTGCACCAGCTAACCAAATGACAACCTACAGTAAGAACTAGTACTCGTGCATACAACACTGTCACTTCCAAGTTTGTTATGAACCACCAGGTTGATAAAAGTAAAGTAGGAAGCCCTAGGAGTTGCAACATTATTGCTACAATATTGGTGCTCACCAGTAGTCCCATCTTCAGTTGGTTCATTGCCTTGATTAATGGGAAATTCATTCCATTATATATATATCTATATATCTATATATATATATTATAATATATATATTATTATAATATAATAGATATATTATATATATATATAAATATAAATATAATATTTAATATATATGGATTTTGATGGCTGATATGTTTATTGTATTTTTGTCCCTATTATGTTGGTTATATGCACATTTTATGACAACAACTATGTATAGATCTCAACATGTTTTTACTTGTATATTAATGTATAATGTGTCTATGACCTAACAGATGAATATGCAGTAAACGACATGAGGAAACAATGATTCATAGTGATTCTCAGATAAGTATGAGATCCCTGCAATTAATTCTGTTGTTTACACTTGTAGGTTACATGTTGAAAATATGTTTGATGAAATTCCTATCATGGCTAGTAGGGGTTTGGTTAATTTCTTGTTGATTTTATTGTTTTTGTTTCATTTTTCCCGTGTACCTTGATTTCAAACTTTCATTCCATTCTAGGCAGTGGCCTGAGCTCTGGGCCTGAAATAGTGGCTCAAATCCCGGGTTCGCTGACACAAAATTGACAAATGTGGTCCGTAGTCATTGGCATGCAAGCCTATGAGAGCGACTTTAGGTCTCTGGTCACTTCCTTTCCCATAGCATGAGAGTGACTATGGCCTCAGATGTCAATAATACTAGTGGGACCCAGGGACATGCTATCTAAGTGGCTGACTTGTCTCCTGAGGATTCTGTTGATGATGTTGGATGACTGTGTGTGATGCTCCATCAATTCCACTTGCTTAAGGTCACATAGTAGCCTTTCGTCCTCTGTTTACCTCGATTGGCATAGTTACTTGGGGGGATGTGGGAGGAGGGTGTTATAGAGTGGTATTAGAGCATTGTTCAACTCTCCAAATTGATGGGTTGAATGTGTTAGTCATTCATACATGTTCGTTTCATGTGTGTCTCTTACACTTATATTCTTGTTGTAATTTCATGATTTTGGATTAGGGTTGTAGTATGGTTATCATGGAGAATCTAATGTTGATTCCATGAAGAGTATTTGACATGAGTATGTGCCTCACTGTATATGGTCCATTTTCTCTTACATGTTGATTTTATCTCACGTACTTACATCTTTGTATGTTAGGTTACATTTTGAATATTTTGATTACATGTATTAGTCTTGTAGGTTGATTGCAAGAACTGATTGATTATGTTTTACTACATGCGTTTATGCATATTTGTAGTTGTTTGGGAATTTCTTATGCATATTGTCAGTTGCATGTAGAAATGTGTATAATGGATTAATGGTTGTTTTCATGCATGAGGTCATATCATGCATTGTTGATATGGCCTTGCATTGAGGAATGGATCCTAACTAGAGTGATCATTATGTGTTGATACATTTACTTTTGTATGTTGTTATGGTGTTATTGTTATGTTATACATGTATCACGCTGATTTGGTGATCTTGCAGATAAGGTATCCCCCTGAGCTATACTAAGGCACATTGCTTTATTGCGATTTGGTTTATTTGACATATTATGCATTGCAAGAAGAGAAATATCAAATGGCTATCAAGGTGGTAGATTACGTAGAATCTCCCTATGCATCAAATGAGAAGTGCAGTGTGGAGCATACTTCTGATTTGGCCGATATATTGAGAAGCATGAAGGAAGGGATAAGGAGTTGTAAGGAAGATAATGATTGGATCATAATGGCACAAGAGAAGCAAGCAGAGGTCAATGCTATACTTATTCAGAGTTTGTTAGAACTGCAGCGATAAGGGTTGCTTCTAATCAACCATGCACATGAGGATGGGACTAATGGATTATATGGCAGTAGACCTCTTGATAGACATAGGTCAGATAGATCTGATATAGTGAGAGATGGCAGGTTGTTGGACACTTCGAAAAGGAGGGGTGTTGAGTACATGTATTATTGTAGTTCTAGTTCTGATAAACAACATGATGTTCATTTCTATCATCCTTACAGGAGAAATGATAGGGGATACTTACCGGATGAATTCAAGAAAGTAAAACCACCTACTTTATATGTAGATGTGAAGATGTTGTAAGATGCAGAGGCTTGGATACTTGGGATGAATAAATTATTTGAGTTGCATGAGTACATAGATAACATGAAGTCTAGAATATCTATCTTCATCTTGAAAGGTAAAGCAGATGTCTGGTGGGAAGATGTTAAGCAGGTTAGAGATATCAGGACATATGATGAGTTACAAGGAATTCAAGAGGCTTTTCAAGAAGAAGTACTTCTCAGAAATTTACTACAAAAATAAGGCTAAATAATTTTATGATTTAATGATGGGATCAATGATAAGTGAAGAGTACATGACCAAGTTTCTGGAACTATTGAGGTATGTACCGTATCTTACTGATGAGAAGGCTAAAGTTCATAGATTTGTCAGTGGGTTTCCATTAGTATTTAGAGATTGGATTGAGTATAATGAGCCTTGATCACTTGAGGAAGTTATTCATAAATTGAAGCATTTATATGAGCAATCAAAGCATAAGAATGAATCTCAGCATGGATGGAAGGAAAAAGACAAAGGTAGAGGTAAATGGCAGGATAAGAGGACAAGGCCTCAACATGTAGATGGGAAAGAAAATGTGGCTCCACAAAAGAGATTTAATGCAGATAGATAGGGACACAGGTCACAACAAAATCAACAGCATAGAGGTGAGAGCACTAGTCAGTTGGAGTGTTGGAAATGTGGTGAGGAACACCTTAGGAGAGATTCTTTGTAGCATCAGGGTGGAAGGCCTAATATATACAATGCACAGGAGATATTGGCTAGAGTATTCCATGTATCTATGCAACAGTGGGAAAAGCAGAACACCACCCATCTATCATTGAGATGGACGATAAGCTCTGTGATCAAGTAATTTTTATTTTGATTGACCCTGGATCTAATTATAGCTATGTTAGTCCTAACTTGGTGGAGAAGTGTGGTTCGAATAAGGAATTGCATGCAGAGTCTTGGTTAGTGTAGTTGGCTACAGGTACAGAGAAGTGAGTTCATCATTGGGTAAGATCTTAAGGATTTGATTTAAATGGTATGCCTAAAACAACACATTTGAATGTGTTACCATTGGGATCATACATTATGTTGTTGGGCATGGATTGGTTGTAGCTACATAGAACCAAGGTTGATTGCTATGACAAAGCTATTGAGTGTGTTGATCACAATGGAGAACCAAAAGTCTTGCAAGGTAAGAAGAACGCCACATCAGTTAGGATGGTGATAGTTATGGAAGCAAAGTGTAGTCGCAGGAAAGGGTGCAAGCTATTTGCAGTACACATTTCTAGTGATAAGGGTAAGGAGGTTGAGGATGCAAATGTGTGAAATGATATATAGTGTTGTAAAAATTTCAAGATTTATTCCCTGAGGACATTATAGAGTTGCCATCTCACAAAGAGGTATACTTTTCAAATGCATTAGTGCTAGGGGAAGCTCCAACATCGAAAGCAACTTACAAGATGAGCACACCTAAGTTAGTTGAGTTAAAATTGTAGCTAAAGAAAATGTTAGACAAGGTAAACAGTAGGCCAAGTGTATCATATTGGGATGCATCTGTCTTGTTTGTGAGGAAGAAATATGGTACTCTCATATTATGCATTGATTTCAGTCAATTGAAAAAGGTGACTATCAAGAACATGTACCCTTTGTCAAAGATTGATGTCTTGTTCGATCAGCTGAAGGGAGCAAAAATGTTCTCAAAGATTGACTTGAGATCCAAATACCATCATGTATGCATCAAGGAGAAGGACATTTACAAGATTGCGTTCAGGACCAGGTATGGGGATTATGAGTTTGTTGTTGTTCCATTTGGCTTAACTAATTCTCCAACTACATTCATGTATTTGATGAATACTGTGTTACATCCATATTTGGATAATTTTTTATTGTGTTCATTGATGATATACTGGTATATTATAAAAATGAGGAATGGCATTCTGAGCACTTAGTAGTAGTATTGAGCTTGTTGAGAGAGCATCAGTTGTATGCTAAGCTCAACAAGTGCAGTTTCTTTCAAACTAAGGTACACTAATAGAGGCATGTGGCCTCCAAGGAGGGAATTGCAATAGATCTAGAGAAGATAAGGGTCATCATGGAGTGGGCAGTTCCTATGAATGTGGATGAGATGAGATCTTTCATGGGTCTGACAGGCTATTATAAGAGGTTCATCGGGAACTTCTCACAGATTTCTTATCCCATTACATCATTTTAAAGGAAAGGTAAGAAGTTTGAATGGACAAAGGAGTGCGATGATAGCTTTGAGAAACTTAAGCAGTTATTATCACACGAAACAATACTATAGATTGCAGATCTGGACAAAGAGTTTGTGGTATGCACAAATGCTTCAAAGAGAGGGATTGGTGGAGTCATTATGTAGGATGAACAGGTGGTATGTTATAAGTCTTGAAAAACAAATGAGCACGAGAAGAATTACCTGACACATGATCTTGAGTTAGCAACAATTATACATGCACTGAAGATGTGGAGGCATTATATTCTTGTTATGCAGTTTGTGATGATGAGTGATCACATTAGGTTGAGGTATTTATTTGACGATACAAATCTGAATACAAGGTTCAGCAAGTTTGATTCTGAGATTAGTTACATCAAAGGTAAATAAAACAGGATGGCAAATTCTCTCAGCAGATGAGTATTGGTACATCACTTGGCAACTATGAGCTCCTATGGGATGGAATTACAAGATGTTAGGTATATGGAGATTGTGCACAGGCTGCAACAAGATGATAATACAGGTACATGTAGTGGTACAGGTATAGCTGTAGGTGCATAGGACTTAGAATATTGTCTTGAAGCAGATGGATTGGTGAGGTTCCAAGACATGATATATGTGTCGGATTACAGTGATCCCAAGAAGGTGATCACCTAGGTTATCAAAAGACACTCACAACGGTGAAGAGATATTACTATTGGTTGAACTTGAAGAAGGATGTAGCAGAGTTTGTGGCTAGATGTTTCAGTTGTCAACAAGTGAAAGTAGAGTGCAAACATCCAGGTGGATTTCTATAGTCCATCATTATTCCCAAGTGGAATTGCGAGGTCGTTTCCTTGGATTTCATCACAAGGTTTCCAAAGAAAGTGAAGTAGCATGATTCCATCATGGTCATTATGGACAGGTTAACAAATTCATACTTTGTTCTGGTAAATTCTACATTCTCAGCTAGTGGTGTGGCACATGTATTCATCCGAGATGTGGTTAGGCTACATGGTGTTCCAAATAAGATTTTGTCAGACAGGGATGCGAAGCTCTCTTTGAAGTTTTGGAAGGAGTTATTTCGAGGTTTGGGCACAGACTTGGCCTTCAACACAACTTAGCATCCATAGATGGATGGATAGACAAAGAGGGTTAACGGGATATTGGAGGACATGTTGAGGATGTATGTGATGCATCAACAATGGAAGTGGGAAGAGTATATCCCTTTGGTAGAGTTCACATACAATAATTGTTATTAGGAGTCATTGAGTATGGGTCCTTTCGAGGAACTGCATGGGCATAGTTGTAACACTCCCATCAGTTGGAGTGATCTGGTTAGCAAGGAATTGATTGGACTAGATATGTTGGTAGACATGGAACATGATATGTAGGTGATAAAGAAGAATCTCAAGGCATCACAGGATAGGCAAAATATTTATGCATATAGTAATAGATTGTTCAAGGAGGTTGGGGAACATGTGTACTTGCACATCAAACCAAAGAAGAGATCCTTGTGGATTGGATCGTGTGGCAAGTTGGAACCATGGTTTTGTGGACCCCTCTATACCATTGAGAGGACTGGTCCAGTAGCCTATCGACTTGCACTGCCTCCAATAGTGAAAGTCCATGATGTTTTCAATGTATCTTTTCTTAAGAAGTATGTTAAGGATGTGGATCATGTAATTGACTAGCATGTATTACAAGTGGAACTAGATGGGGAATTCCAGCTAGATCCTTAGTGTATATTACAGAAAAGGGTGCTCATGCTCCGAAATCGAGCAATCGATTAAGTTAAAGTGCAATGGAAGCACTTTGGGCCTGATGAAGCTACATGGGAGATGCAAGATCAAATGTGAGCCATCTACCCTTCCTTGTTTTCCAACTGAGACAAAGAAGCTTGACATGGTGGTTTGGTATTTGCTTATGGTGGTTTGGTATTTTCTTATGGTGGTTTGGTATATGCTTTATGGTGGTTTGATATATGCTTTATGATGGTTTGGTATATCCTATATGATATTTTGATATATGCTTAGACATGATGAATAGTATATATTTTATATATGTTTTGGTATATGATTTGGCATATGATTTGGTATCTATATTTATGGTGATGTTGTTATATGTACGCATGTGTATGGATGTAAATACTGTAACTATTTGTGTTATAGAGCTCCACTATGTGTTATGGGCGCCATGTAATTATGAATATTTTATCATGTTATTATGCTATTATGTGGTTATGTTATCATGACTTGATGATGTCATGTGGACTAGCACTCAAAAAGATGATCATTGTAAATATTGTAATGAGTTGTGATATAAAGCTACACTATGCAGTATGTTTTCATGTTGTCATGATGTTCTTCTCTTGAGAATACATTTCATTGTAAATACTACATTGATCTATGTTATAAAGATCCATGAGCAGTATGTATTCTTTGAGTAGGTTGTTGAGGTATATGTGTGATTGAGCACCAAGGATAGTGTCCCCCAAAGGGGAGGTTTCTATAACAACCTTGGTTAAAATTTCATGTAATAAAAGTTAAAAACAATAACCATGGATGAATGAGAGACTTATTCGAAGCTGAATGTTGGGAAAGACATCCTAGGGGGTGTTAATTTGATTGTTTATGGCTAAGGAAATTGGCAAAGGAAATGGCTAAAGATTTTGAGAGGAAAAATTACATTTTTGGCACAATTATTTATGAAAATAATGGAAATTAGGAGAAAAAGGAGGTGAAAGGCCATAGGTTGCATGTGAGGAGGAAAATGAAAGAAAATAATGGAAAATGAAGAAAATAGATGCCCCATTCATAAAAGGCCTCTGAGGATCAGTTGGTAACCTTTTGTGAGTTTATATTTTGGAGCACTTTCATTATTCTCTCTCTCATACTCTTCGATAGTTAGAATTTTCTTGGAGCACTTTGGCATTGGAGAAAGAAAACCAAAGAAGGCAAGAGGAAGCAAAGATCAAGCAGGGAAAGGTAAGATCAAGTAGCTACAAAAGGCTTCATTGCAGGTATCGACTTGCATGCGCATTTTCCTTGCTAGATTTGTTATGCATGGGATTGTATGTGTTTCCTTTCTACCATGGCATGGGTTTTTTAGGTGTGACAATATGTTCAACCTAGCCTTTCCATTTCCTAATAGCTTTGATGAGATGGGTTCTCTCATTTGGTTTATGTGGGATGACTAGATTTGATTTGAAGTTGAGTGGGGTGGATCTCTGAATTGACAAACACATGGTATAGTGGTCCTTGAACCGAACTAAGGATGCACGAAGCCACTGGCCTAGTAACCCTTGAACTATACTATGGGTGGAAGTAAAGCTAGTTTGTGTGCCTCAATGGTCCTAAGAATCCTTGTTGGTGAATGGCAGGATATATGATAAAGCAAAGAGGTGTATTTTCTCTCCGTTGGGCCTAGTGATTCCAGGATGGAATGCATGTAAATCTTGGAGAGTATGCCTTGGTGTAGGGCCTAGTGATCCCTAGATCAGACTGCAGATGCACAGTAAATATTGAGAGGTTAGGAGGCACTCAAATTCCTCATGATGTAGGCATAGAAATTTAGTGGCATCCACATTGACTGGTGTTTTTGATGTGTTCTATGAGTCCCACATTCATGCTTGGAATATGGAATGGGGGTGATCGGCTGAAGAGAGACTTGGCTCAACCAATCTATGGTCAGGTGGAATGTGGTAGTCCCATCTCTAGTTGTTTCATTGCATTGATTAATGAGAAATTCATTCCATTGATTTTCATGTGTAAATATACTAATATATATATGGATTTTTATGGCTGATATATTTATTGTATTTCTATCCATATTATGATGGTTATATGCACATTTTATGACAACAAGTATGTATGGATCTCTTCATGTTTTTACTTGTATATGAATGGATAATGTGTCTATGACCTAATAGATGAATATGCAGAAAATGACACGAGGAAACAATGGTTTATAGTGATTTTCAGATAAGTATGATATCCCTACACTTAATTCTCTTGTTTACACCTGTAGATTGCACGTTGATAATATGCTTGATGAGATGGTTTTAATGTCTAGTAGGGGTTTGGTTAAAGTCTTGTTGAGTTTATTGCTTTTGTTTCATTATTTCCTTGTACCTTACTTGATTTCAATCTTTCATTCCATTCTAGGCAGTGGCTTGGGCTCTGGGCCTAAAAAGGCGGCTTAAATCCTGGGGTCACTGGCGCAGAACTAGAAAGTTTGGTACACGGTTACTGGCATGCAAGCCTATGAGAGATACTTTAGGTAGCTGGTCACTTCGTTACCCATAGCATGAGAGTGACTATTGCCTCAGAGGTCCAGAACAATAGTGGGACCAAGGGACAGGTTGTTTGAGTGGTCACTTCGTCACATAGGATGTCAAATATGATCATAGTAGCCTCTCATCTCATGTTTACCCCGGTTGGCATAGTTACTTGGGTGGATATGGGAGGATTGTGTTACCTATTCCTACTAGCAAGGAAGAATCCCAAATGAATTCATAATATATAAGATAAAGTTCACCATATTGGCCTCTATTGATGAAGAGGTGGGCCTGATCTAGGAATTAGTAGCGTTGAGACTACTCTTCTTTCCTTGGCTTTGAAACTACAAAAATAAATTCCCACCAGCCCATAATTAACCAATAATGAAAAAGAAACAATGGAGTAATAGGAGGAAGAAGAAGGGTTCTTATCCTCAAAAGAGATATCAGTAACAACATTATTTATGAGCTCAACATATGAAAAATTAGAGGGCACGAGACTTAGGGACATGGACAAAAGGACAAGAATATCAGGATAGAAAACAAAGCAAGAAAATAGGAAAGAAAAAATAGAAAAGGGCAAGGATTTGGGTTTTCAACACATTATTCCTTGCTAGTTCGCCAATTTAGGGAACAAAGGAGGAAAAAAGGGAAGCACAAAAGGCTCTATGAAAGGGACACCAACTACAAAATGTAAGTAATGAATATTATCTCCCGAAATTGTAGGGGTCTTGGTTCTAGAAAATGAATAATGGAAGTAAAATCTCTAATACAGAAGGAAAGACCATTAGTCACCCTACTATAGGAGATGAAGTTGAGTGAGACTGAAATCTACTCTAGTCATTCCTCTCTTTGGGGTCTTATAAATATGGAAGAAGAGATTGGTGCTTCAGGAGGCCTCTGAATGATGTGGAATAATACAAAATTACAACTCGAAAGTTCTTTAAAAAACACTCACTGAATTAAAATTTCTTTTAAGATTTTAGAGTTGCAACAAACTTTCTCTATGATCAATATCTATATGAATTTCAACTTTATAGAGAAACAAGAATGTTGGAAGTCTTTAATGGAGTTAAAAAACCTTGAATATGGGCATAACTGTATTCCAGGAGGATATTTCAACACCACCAAGGGACTAAATGAGAAGAGGGGAGGATCTACTGTTAGGGATGCTTCCCAAGAAAATATGGAGGACTTAATCCTCAACATTAACCTCTTTGATGTTAAGCCTCCTAAATTCCTCTATACCTGGAATAAAAAATGTTCTAGGCCGGGCCATATTGTAGGTCATATTGATCGCTTCCTGGCCTCTGATTTCCTGCTTATGATGAATTTTTTCCTATAATCCCATATTCTTCCTTGATGTACCTCAGACCATCACCAAATCAGTCTTCTTGTCTCGCCTTCATTCAATATAGGGCCAATCCCCTTATGGGTTTCTCGTCTTTGGCTTGAATCACATGGTTTCTTTGAGATGGTTTCCCTTTCTTGGTAAGTTTGGGTTGAGGGCAACCTAATCTCTATTTGGGAATCCAAAATCAAAAGGCTAAAAGGATATATTAAAAAGTGGTTAAAAGAAAAAAAATCAGAAAGGAAACATGCAATAAAGGATATGGAAAACCACCTTGCCATAATCCAAGGACAAATGGAGACGACGGCGATCAATTTGATGGACCTCAAAAAAGAAGTTGAGGCCTTCAAGGCTCTTCATGACCACCTCAGAAGAGAAGAAGAGTACTGGAGACTAAAGTCAAGAAACAATTGGCTAAAGGTTAGAGATAGAAACACAAAGTTATTTCATAAGTAGGACAAGTTTAGAGAAAGAACAAATAACATATCTCAAATCCATCATGAGGGACATACTATATTAAAGTTTGAAGAAATTGAGACAGTTGCATTAGACCATTTCAAGATCCTCTATGAGGAAGACCCTCAAATAGATCTAGATTGGGAGTTTTTCTTGGAGAATGTCCCTACTTTGGTTTCTCCTAAAACGAATGTGGTTTTGAACTCCCCTCCAATCACAGACGATATCAAAACAACTGTTTTCTCCTTTTCGCCTGATAAATCTCTAATCCTGAATGGTTTTTGTGCCAATTTCTACCAAAACGTCTGGGAAGTAGTATGCAAAGACCAATGCCATATGATAGGATACTCCTTCAAAATATTTATAATGGGGAGGAATCAATTCTTCCTTTTTGTCCTTAATTCCTAAGGAGTCCTGCCACTCCACCTTTGTTATATTTCAACCTATTTCTCTTTGCAATGTCTTGTATAAAGTCATCTTGAAGTTGTTGGCCTCTAGACTCAAAAATATTCTTCCCCTTTTGATCTCAATAAATCAGGGGGGATTTTTGCTTCGATGTCAACTTTTTGATAATATAATTTTTCTCCAAGAGGCTATTGGATATGGTGAATGCTTTTGAAAAGGTCTGACATGGATTCCTACTAAAAGTCATGAGGAGGATGGGTTTTGATGATGCATTTATCAAATGGGTTGCTCTATGCATCTCTTGTCCTTGGATATCCCCCATATTGAATGGTCAGGATGTGGGCTTCTTCGAAGCCTATAGGGGGCTATGTCAAGGGTGCCCTCTCTTCCCTTTTCTATTTATTATTATGGGAGACTCACTAAGAAGAATATTGGAAGTTGATCGACAATCTCAAAATATTCTGGGCATCAGATATAAAGAAGGGATCAAGAGTATAAACCATGGCCAGTTTGCAGATGACATCGTCTTCTTGGGAGAGGCCTCTTTTTTTATTGCAAGACACTTCAAAAGTAATCAAGATAAGTTTCACAGAGCTTTTGGAGAGGCTACAAATGACATAAAAAGCCATGTTTATACATGGAATATATCCCCCACAAAAAGTAAAAAATATAGAAGAGATTATGGGATTAAAAAGGAAGGGATTAGAAAGGTTTCAACTACCTTAGAATCCCAACCTTCTTAAGAAGAGAATCTCCTCATGCGTGGCAAAGGGTTCTAGACAAAAATAAGTTGAAAATAGTGAATTTGGGAGGTATATGGCTAAACAATGTAGGGAAGATAATCTTGGTTGTTATATTCCATTTTGTCACATCTGATCATTAAGCCTCCTAATGGGATTAATCAACATCCTATTCCCCCTTATCATCATCTACCACAAATCCCTAAACATGTCTCTTTCATTCCCCAGAGTTTCTTCCTGAAACTGTATCATCTGAGCCAGTTTTAGGACCAATGCTCCCTAACCTCTTTTTGGACAACTTTCACTTACAAGTTGCTCCACTGTAGCCCGCGTTGATCACCTACATGTTGTTCCCATTTTCAATTGCATTGGTTCTAGAAATTTAGGAAAAAGAAAGAAATTTTGGAATCCTCCTCTTCCAGAAGATTCCAGAATTTGTTACAACCACTTACCTCAAATAAAACATTCATATCCTATCCTACCCTAATTTGGAGTTTCCATCCCTTACCCTTTGATCCCATCCTCCCATCAAAGATGGATCTAAAACCATAAATTCATAATTGGATAAGAACTCCCAACTTAACCCACTCCTCTATATATTTACAGGCTTTCATATGCAAGAGGTTGGATTTTGGAGAGTGAATCTACCCTTATCCCACTATTGTGAGAGGTTTCATTCCATGTATTTAGGGTTATTATAGGTGCACATTGTGACAAGGAAAGGGCAATTCAACTTGGAGGATCTATTCTACAAGATCAACATATATTTATGGTTGTAACTCCTTCCATTTATGTTAATGGAAATAATTCTATGTTTTCCTATACGTGATGTTGTTATTTCATATATTTCAATACCTCGTTGATATATTTAATACAGTATTTAGATGATATTGCATAGATCTCGTAGTTTCTTGACTTGTGTTATCTCACTTTGCAGGTTCTAATTTTAGCAAATCGGAGCTTGAATTGGAGTATTCAAGCTAAAGGAGTGAATCATGTGGCATATTCCAAGTATGCTTCATTCCATCATATATTTACTTTTAAGGAAAGCATTGGATTCCTTGTCTTCTTTTTGTTCTAGGTTAGCCACCAAACCTAGGGGAGATATTTTTTTTCCGTAATCATAAATCCCGCATAACAAATTGGCAACTCCGGGGGGGAACGATGTATTCCCTTGGTGGTTCCTTTTTCCATTTTGTTTGATTACTATTTGATAGACCTTTGCTCCTTTACTCTGCCAAAAACAGACCTAGGAAGTGATTTCATTGAGTCTCTTTTTCAATTTTTGTGTAAGAATACTCTATCCCTGGACCAACGCTCCCCCAGTGCCTTTGATAGAGAATTGCATGTCACCTGGGCCCACTTTGTACCAGCATTGCAAATCACTAGTGCCTCTTTTGCACCAACGTTGGCCCCTATTTTTACAAAAAAGTTGCCCTTTTTTTAGTGTGTCTTTGATCAACCTACTTCCAAGTGACCTTCCCTAAGTCTTGTGTGTCTTATGGTCTCTATAAAGCCTCCATTTGGTTTTCATTTATGTTTAATTTCCTCTGGTAAGAATTGCTTTTGAATTTTTCTTTGTTCTTATCATTCGGTTGCTTGCAAACTAATTTATTTTGGTCATTGGTTGCTTGGATGAATTGTTGTTTTAGTCCCCATTCTCAAAAGTGCATTTGAATCGGTGATTAAACGTTTGCATATTAGTTTTCTTCATTTAAAAAATTAAGTGTGTTGAAAAGGAATTTTTTTTGTATTGGAATTTATAGTTTTGTATGTGCACATATATAGGAACAATTACATTGAAAGGAAACTTTCATCTTGCATTGTGTTTGTTGCATGTTGTATGCTGCATACTGATTGCTCTTCCCTTAGTTAGATTTTCATTGAAAGAGAAAGATTTCCATTTTCTCATGCTATATTTTTACTTTAGGATATTCAGGTGGCATTCATCGTGAGCCCAATATTGAAACTTAATCAAAGATAAACAATAAAATTTGTTGAGTCAATCTAAGGAGAATTTGTAACATTAACACAAGGACTTAGAGGTCTAGGCAAGAGATATGTTTAGGCATCATTAAACATAGGATTCGTCATTGTTTTCCATCGTTCCATCCCGAGAATGAAATCACGTTCTATGTATGTGAGTGTATAGGATCGTTTTCCATACACCTTTGGGTATATTGGATGATGCACCACACATGTAAAGTATATGGGAATGCTCTTTATGATACAGGTGTTTTCCTTGATTGCAACTCACTCAAATGAAAGTTCACAGTACAGCAGGTCAACAACAAAGGATTACAGATCAAACTCTAAAGAATGAAGAAAGAGAGGTATACCGTGGTTCAATTTGTCTAACGCACGTATACACACAATTTAATAGAAAAAAAGTAGCATATAACGTATACACACACTTTCACAGGAGGAAAAGTGTGTACATGTTGGAAAACCAAGTTTTTGGTCCGAGGTATTTGGTCTAAGGTATTTTGATCCAAGGTATTGGTCCAAGGTATTTGATCCGAGGTATTTGGTCCAACGTATTGATCCTAAGTATTTTTGGTCCAAGGTATTGAGAAAGGCCTAAGAGTATATAAGGAGGAGAAGATCAATTGGCCAGGACTGCAAGTATTGAATATCTTCTAAAGTGTTAGATCATATATGCAGGTTATGAGCTTCTGATGCATTGCTTGATATGATCTAAGGATGCACCCTTGTGGTTGAAGATGGTTGATGGATCAGGATCATAAAGTCTTAAATGTATTATCATTATGTGGTTTGATCATGGACAATATAGATTTGAATATTGACACATTTTTTGTTCTGTAAATGTTATGATCTGGGTACAACTGAAGTCTAGAATGTCTGTGAAGTTTTAAGTTATCATTTGCAGATATGTACGTTGTTTTGCTTTGGTAAAAGTGTGTATAAATGTTGGTTTGACACATTGAAGTAGCGTATAACTTATGAACTATGATGTTTGAAGTTATAGTTGGTTCTAGTTGTTGATGCAAAGTTCCGGGTTTTGCTTTATGTTTTGGTGACTGCATTTTGGTGACAGTGTTTAGATTAATTGATTGTGATTAAATCTAATGATGGATCAGGTTCATAATGACTAATCATTATGTGATCTGATAGGCTAGATTTGATTGCTAACACATGTTTTTTCCTTTATATTTGATGATTTGGGTATGTTTGAAGTTAGGAAGTGCAGTGAACTTATCAGTAAGTATTTACAGATCTATACACTGGTTCGCTGTGATGAAGTTTCGTATACACGCTGGTTCAGCTGTTCCAATTTGTGTATACACTCTGATGCATGTTTTAAAGGTTACATCTAGTTCTAAATGATGATGCAGTATTCTGGTTTCAGATCTGTGTACTGGCTAGAGTGATCTATCTGTTCCGGTGGATTTGTTGAATTGGATTAAGTATGAATGAATGGTCGATTTAGTTGTGTCAAAGGTTCAGAGGTTGTTAGTGATTGGTTGAGTTTGATTGATTCAGAGAGTGATGATTGAGTTTCAGTGATTGATGCAGATATAGTTGATGGTTTTATTGCAATGATGATGTTATTGGTGGGCCCAGTATGAAAATTGGATGAAACAAGGCCTTCATTTGTATTGTTGTGTACCAGGAGCATCCAATCTAAAAATTTATGAAACGTAGTCCCTGGAGGAAAAAACAAGGTCGTAGCCTTCTGTAGGTTGGTGTCTATGTACTAGTAATCATATCATCTAGTACAAGAGCTAGGGGGTTGTAGCTCCCTTCCAGTAGAAGCTGGAGAATGAGAGAAGGTTGTAACCTTCTCTAGGTAGAAGCCTGCATACTGGTATGGGTCAGCAATAGTGCAATGTTGTAAACATATTCTCTTATCATTAAAAGAAGACAGAGATGACAGCAGTAGGTGGTTTTCACCCACATTGAGTTTCCACCTTAAATCTTGGTGTTCATGTGTGTTGCTTATGTGTGATTCTTTATTCTACTTTTGCTGCATTGTCTAATAAATCTCTAATACACTGGTTTAAGCTCAAGACATGATAAACTATATAAATCATAAGTTCTCTACATATACGATGGTTTCTTTAAGCACACTCATGTGTACATGCTAGTTCACTTCACTGAAGTAGTGTATATAAATCTATTTGGGAAATAAAATAATTGATCTGATAATACCGATTCACCCCCCTCTCAGTATTATTTCCAAAAATTGGTATCGAAGCAGGTCCTTCAGAAGAAGCTTGATTGGTTGAAGGGAGATCCATCATCATGAATAATCAAGAAAGCATGGGATCCATCAAACCACCAATCTTCGATGGGAGAAACTTTTTTAATTGGAAAATAAGAACCACGACTTATCTACAATCACTTGGAATGGATGTCTAGGAAATTGTGGAAGGAGGATATACGTTTCCAACAACAATTACTATTAATACGGTAGGTAAAAAGCAATATGAAACCAATGCCAAAGCTGTCAATACTTTATTGGGAAGTCTGCCACCATCAGAGTTTGTCAAAGAAATGCAGCTCAAATTAGCCAAAGAAATATGGGACAAAATCATTCTGAGCTATGAAGGAGACTCTTAGGTAAAATGTGTTAAGCTTCAAACTCTTAGAATTCGGTATGAAACTCTTAAGATGCATAGTGATGAAATTATAGCTAGTTACCTCTTACATATAGATGGGGTTGTTAATTGTATGAAGAATTTGGGTGAAGAAATAAAGGAAGTTACCTTAGTTGAGAAAGTTTTGAGATCCTTCTTTGCTAAATTTGAATCCAAAGTGTCTGCTATATAAGAAAAATAGGATTTGCAGAATATCATTATGACATAGCTTCACGAAATCCTAAATGCCTTCGAGATGAGAAAAGGAGGACCATTAGATATGAGAGAAGCCACATTTAAAGCCTCAGCAAAAGGAAAGGAAGAACATAATGAAACAAGACATATTTCAGAAGAAGAAGATGAGGTAAACTTTGTCAAGAAACTTTAATGGGGTTTTGGAAGGTTTAGAGGTAAGTTACCTTTCAAATGCTTTGTTTGTGGTAGGGTTGGTCATTATGCTGCCAAATGTCCTCATAAAGATAAATATGAAAAAGGAAAGGAATATGAAAAAATGAATAGAAAACAAGTTGTGAATAAAAGGAGTTACTATACTCATGAAGATAGTGATGGTTTATCTAATAGTGGTGAAGATGAAACTAAACAAGATTATAGACTTCTCATGGCTTATGATGGCAATGATTTTTGGGATAATTTAGAAGAAGATAGTGATGGTTTATTTAATTGTGATGATTATAGACTTCTCATGGCTTATGACGATGATCATTTTTGGGATGCTTTAGAAGAGGAAGACCTTCATGAAGAAATATCTAAACTCAAAATCTGTTTGGAAGAAAATAATATGATTATAGATACCTTGACATACCAACTTGTTCAAAAAGAAAAACACAATGAAAAACTAGAATGTGAAATTGTGGGTCTAAGAAAGGATCTTGAGAAAACGAAATCTCTCAATCTTAGATTTGCTAAAGGATCAGAAACTTTAAATGAAATTATCAAAGTTCATCATTCTCCTTTGATAAAGATATGTCCTGGATATACTGAAGAAGCATCTCAATCACATCAACCTCTACCAAAAGCTATCTTGATGCAGCAAAGACCAGTGAAAAATATGACAATTGTCAGCAAAGGCATAAAGCAGATCACCAGGTAAATCATACTCAATTTACTCCAAGGATAAATAGAAACCACAACCAACCTCAGGAAAATCATACTTAATTTTCTCCAAATATGAATATCAATAGAAATTTCAATCACTAGGTTAATAGATTCAATAGTTGTAGGAACTTCTTTAATGGGAAATGTTTTTCATGTAATAATTTTGGGCACAAAGTTGCTTGTTGCGTTGCTTACAAAACCATCATGACTAGAGAAGCACGAAATCGAAGGAATGTAACATGGATCAAGTGAACTTCCTATAATAACTTTTCTCCTCTTGAAAATGAAATAGCATGCTCAATCTATAACAACTTTGGTCATGAAGAATCTGAATGCAGGAGCAAATTTCTGCAAACATCTCAAAAGGAGAAAATGCCATTAAATCCCAAGGTATGGAAAAGGAAATAATCTCAAACAAAAATATATGGTATAGCCTTGTATGCAGAAGGAAAAGAAAATCAGTGGTGCATTGATAGTGGATGCTCAAAACACATGGCAGGTGACAAAGAAAAACTTCACTCATATAATTCTTTAGAAAAGGAAAAGAATGTCTCATTTGGAAATGACACCGATGTTGTCATAAAAGGTAAAGGATCTATTTTCTTGAAAGAAAAGGTTAAAGCTAGAAATGTTATGTATGTTGACGATTTAAAGCATAACTTGTTGAGTGTCAATCAAATGTGTGATCAAGGAAATGAAGTTGTGTTTCGATCAAATAGATGTGTTGTTCGTGAGCTTGATACAGGAGAGAGCGTAATCAAAGGAACAAGAACTCCACACAACTTATACATACTCAAGGGAGGACAAGAACAGTGCTATCTAAGCAAAAATGATGAAAACTGGTTGTGGCATAGAAGATTGGGACATCTATGATTTTCTCAAATAAGAAAAGAATGCAGATTCAAACTTGTTCGTGATCTTCCAGATATCAGCATCCTAGAAAATACAATATGCAAACCATGTCAAATCGACAAGCAAACCAGAGCTCACTTCATGGAAAAGGAAGGGTCAGCTAGTAAGCCTCTTGAACTTGTCCATATTGATTTATGTGGACCATCAAGGAAGAAGTCACCTCGTGGAGAAGAATACTTTATTTTGTTCATTGATGATTTTTCCAGAATGTGTTGGATAGGTCTTCTAAAGCATAAAGATGAAGCTTTTGAGAAGTTCCAAGTGTTCAAAACTTTGGTTGAAAATGAATCAGATCGAAAATTCAAATGCCTCATATTTGATTGAGGAGGGGAAATTACCTTAAATGAATTCTTTGACTTTTGTGAACAACATGGAATAAAAAGGCAATTCCCCACTGTAAGGACTCCTCAACAAACTGGTGTGGTTGAAAGAATGAACAGAACAATTCATTAAATGGCTCGAGCTATGCTAGATGAATCTGGAACTCCTGCAACCTTTTGGGGTGAAGCTGGATTTGGTGCTATAACTATTCTCAACCAAGAAAATGTTCAGGTAAACAACACTCAAACTCCACATGAACTTTGGTATGGTAAGATTCCTACTGTAAAATACTTTAAAGTTTTTGGAAGCAAATGTTATATCAAAAGGACTGATGAAAAACTTGGTAAGTTTGAACCCAGAGCAGATGAAGGTATTCTTCTTGGTTGTTCTTCCAGAAGTAAAGGATATAAATGTTATAATAAAAGACTTGGAAAAATTGTTGAAAGCATTGATGTTGTAGTTGATGAAGCATGAAAAAATCCAAAATAGATAGAATCAATAGAAAATTATGATAATGAAGAAGATGGGGATTATTTTTTCTCATCAAATCAAAATCATATTAAAGAAGAAACCAATGAAGCACAAGAAGAAGAGATAATGGTAGAAGAAAAGACTCCATCTAGGTATGTTCAGAAAAATCATCCAAAAGCTCAAATTTTAGGGGAAAAAGAGGCAAGTGTACAGACAAGAAGAACCATTATACGAACCTCAAGCTATCTACAATTACTATCCTCCACCAAACCTCAAAATGTAAAAGAAGCATGCAAAGATGAATGTTGGGTCATGGCCATGGATGAAGAACTTGAGCAAATTGAAAAAAATAATACCTGGGAATTAATTCCTAGACGTCATGGTAAAAATATTATAGGAACTAAATGGATATTCAAAAACAAGCTAAATGAAAATGGAGAAGTCATTAGAAACAAGGCCAAACTTTTTTGTAAAGGGTATGCTCAACAAGAAGGTATAGATTTTGAAGAAACTTTTCACCTATTGCCAAACTTGAAGCCACAAGGATGTTTCTTGCTCTTTCTAGCTTTCAGAAATTCAAAGTATACTAAATGGACGTAAAATCAGCCTTCCTGAATGGAGATTTAGAAGAAGAAGTTTATATTGAATAGATAGAAGGATTAATTCTTGGAAATGATGCAAAACTTGTATGCAGACTCAAAAAGGCCCTCTATGGTTTGAAACAGGCTCCAAGGGCCTGGTATTACCACCTTGACAAATATCTACACCAACAAGGTTTTGCAAAAGGTTCAACAGATAGAAATCTATATACAAAGATTAAAACTGATAAATTGCTAATTATCATTGTTTATGTTGATGATATCATTTTTGGTAACAATGAAGAATCCATAAGTCAAAATTTTGCTTCAGTAATGTAGTAAGAATTTGAAATGTCCTTGCTTGGTGAACATACCTATGTTCTTGGTCTACAAGTTCAACAAAATAAATATGGTATTTTTCTTTCACAAACCAAATATATCAAAGAGATCTTGAAAAGTTATGGAATGGAAGATTCTAAACATGTATGTACCCTAATGGTAATAGGATGTAGTCTCAACTCAAATGATGAATCAGTAGTAGTACATCAACCAACTTACAGATCCATGATTGGTAGTTTGCTTTATCTAACAGGCACCTGACCTGACATCATGCATGTAGTAGGAATAGTTGGAAGATTCCAAGAAAATCCAATGGAATCACACCTTCAGGCAGTCAAAATAATTTTCCAATATCTTCAAGGAGCTCAGGACTTTGGTTTATGGTATCCTAGAGATACAAATCTTACTCTTCATGCATATACAGATGCAGATTGGGCAGGATGTGTTGACGATAGAAAAAACACTAGTGGTGGCGCATTCTATATGGGTTCTAGGTTAGTGTCTTGGATCAACAAGAAATAAAGTTTAATTACTTTATCTACAACTGAAGCATAATATGTGGTTGTTGCATCTTGCTGCACACAACTAGTTTGGATGATGCAAACCTTGCAAGACATTCAGATCACGTATACTCCACCCATCTCCATTCTATGTGATAATACATGTGCCATTAGTATTTCAAAGAATCCAGTCATGCACTCCAAGACCAAGCACATACCCATCAAATACCATTTTCTATGTGAACAAGTGCTTGAACAAAAAGTCAAATTGGAGTATGTTCCCTCCAAAGAATAGGTTGCTAATATATTCACTAAACCATTGCGCAGAGAAACATTTGAATATCTCAGATAAAAGATGGGAGTAGTTGTTGCATCATCCTATTGTTAAATATAATTTTCTGAGAGAAAGGTTATTATACGCATGTTTCATGAATTCGAGTCATGTACACACAGGTTTATTTGGGACAAGGAGCGTATATGTTTTAAGACAAGAAAAATAGTGGGGAAAGCTTTAATATGGGTGCTCTGCCTAATTTTGATGATCATAGTTTATTGATATGCTCTATTCATTAATTTTTATCTCACTGACAAAGATGCCTTAATCATTGACTTGTTAATAATGCACAGGTAGCACAGGTTCAGGGGGAGCATTAACCTTCACTCGCATTGTTGGCAATATGGTTGCTAAGTCCAGCTATGGCTTCAGATATTTATACCTTTTGTTGCTTAAGTCATGTAAAAGTCTAGGATGTGATATGTCTTCTCATACATTTGAATGAGTCCTATTGGACAAATGATGTAATTTGTATCCACACTTTCCATAATATGGATGATGTAATTATATTTCTGTCATTTATAAACAACTGGTATATCCCCACTTGGTTGGGTGGGAGTCAAATTTGGTATATCCCCACTTGGTTGGGAGATGAATGTATATATGAGTCATTGGTGATAGG
Organism: Pinus taeda; assembly: GCA_000404065.3. Classification (NCBI taxonomy): domain Eukaryota; kingdom Viridiplantae; phylum Streptophyta; class Pinopsida; order Pinales; family Pinaceae; genus Pinus; species Pinus taeda. The sequence goes on along the minus strand of APFE030398222.1, from coordinate 182,994 downwards.
AAGGTCATACTCACATAGTTGAGTTATAGATTCGTGTTACTCTTTTGGAGAATACTTTTGCAGACTCTGCTTGTGATCATAGGAAGAATGGAAGTTTTCAGTGCATCTCAGCATGTACAAAGGGGAGCTCAATTAGACAATTCAGCATGTACTCAGGGGGAGCATGAATAGCATAGGGGAGAGAATATCTTGGTTTGTCGTTTGCCCTTGATTTCAAAGGGGGAGAGTGTCTTGATGTTGTTGTTGCCATCAAGTCCAAAGGGGGAGATTGTTGGCATTATGATACAAGTGTTGTCCTTGATGGCAACTCACTCAGATGAAAGTTCACAGTACAACAGGTCAACAGCAAAGGATTACATATCAGACTCGAAAGAATGAAGAAAGAGAGGTATACGCTAGTTCACTTTGTCCAAGGTGCATATACACACGGTTTAATAGAACAAAAGTAGCGTATAACGTATACACCCACTTTCACAGGAGGAAAAGTGCGTACATGTTGGAAAACCAAGTTTTTGGCTCGAGGTATTTGGTCCAAGGTATTTTGATCCAAGGTATTTGATCCGAGGTATTTGGTCCAAGGTATTGATCCTAAGTAGTTTTGGTCCAAGGTATTGAGAAAGGCCTAATAGTATATAAGGAGGAGAAGATCACTAGGCCAAGAGTGCAAGTATTGAATATCTTCTGAAGTGTTAGATCATATATGCAGGTTATGAGCTTTTGATTCGTTGCTTGATATGATCTAAGGATGCGCCCTTGTGGTTGATGATGGTTAATGGATCGGTATCAGAAAGCCTTAAATGTATTATCATTATGTGGTTTGATCATGGACAATCTAGATCTGAATACTGACGCATGTTTTATTCTGTAAAGGATATGATTTGGGTATGACTGAAGTTTGGAATGTCTGTGAAGTTTTAAGTTAGCATTTGCAAACATGTACACTATTTCAATTTGGTAAAAGTGCATATACACGCTGGTTCGGTATATCAAAGTAGAATATACCTTATGAAGTATGATGTTTGAAGTTACAATTGGTTCTGGTTGTTGATGCAGAGTTTTGGGTTTTGCTTTATGTTCTAGTGACTACATTCCGGTGACAATGTTCAAATTGATTGATTGTGATGAAATATAATAATGGATCAGGTTCATAATGAATAATCATTATGTGATTTGATAGGCTAGATCTGATTTCTAACACATGTTTTATCCTTTATATTTGATGATCTCGGTATGTTTGAAGTCAGGAAGTGCAGCGAAGTTATAAGTAAGCATTTGCAGATCTATACACTGGTTCGCTATGATGAAGTTGTGTAAACACACTAGTTCGACTATTCCAAGTTGCATTTACACTCTGATGCATTCTTTTAAGGTTACAGCTGGTTCTCAATGATGATGTAGTATTCTGGTTTTAGATCTATGTACTGGCTATAGTGATCTATCTGTTTTAGTGGAATTGTTGAAGTTGATTAAGTATGAATGAATGGTTGATTTAGTTGTTCAGAGGTTCAGAGGTTGTCAATGATTGGTTGAGTTTGAGTGACTTAGAGAGTGATGATTGAGTTTCAACGATTGATGCAGATATAGTTGATGGTTGTATTACAATGATGATGTTGTTGATGGGCCTAGTATGAAAATTGGATGAAATGAGGCCTTCACGTGTACTGCTGTGTACTAGGAGCATCCAGTCTGAAAATTTATGAAACGTGGTCCCTGGAGAAAGAAAGAAGGTCGTAGCCTTCTGTAGGTTGGTGCCGACATACTAGTAATCACATTGGCTAGTACAAGAGCTAGGGGGTTGTAGCTCCCTTCCAGTAGAAGCTGGAGAATGAGAGAAGGTTGTAATCTTCTGCAGGTAGAAGCCTACATACTGGTATGAGTCTGCACCAGTGCAATGTTGTAAACATATTTTTTTATCATTAAAAGAAGACTGAGATGACAATAGTAGGTGGTTTTCACCCACATTGGGTTTTCACCTTAAATATTGGTGTCCATGTGTGTTGCTTATGTGTGATGTTTTATTCTTCTTTGACTGCACTATCTAATAAATCTCTAATACACTAGTTTAAGCTCAACACATGATAAATTATCTAAATCACAGGTTCTCGACATATACGCTCGTTTCTTTAAGCACAGTCACGTGTACACGCTAGTTCACTTCATTAAATTAGCATATATAAATCTGTTTGGGAAATAAAATAATTGATCTAATAATACTGATTCACCCCCCTCTCAGTGTTATTTCCAACATTCCATCGTTCCATCGCGAGGATGAAATCACGTTCCATTTATGTGAGTGTATAGGATCATTCTCCACGTACCTTTGGGTATATTGGACAACACTCCACACATGTAAAGTATATGGGAATGCTCTCATAGAACAGTTATGCATTAGACAACACTACTACAGGCTACGCTCCCACGTACTGTTGAGTATATTTTGGGAGTCCCCTATAGGTTTCTATCCATCCATAGGTAACCGAGTCAGCTGCATGTTATACCATGATAAATTGAACACAACATTTGGGGAGATTTCCTGAAGTGAATCATCCTATTCACCTTTGTCCTTATATGGATGAAGCCTCAAAAGTGTTGGAAAACCTTATAGATTCTCAACCAGGACTCCCAGCTAGTTACCGAAAGATTCCTCCCAATCCTCCACTAGTTTATGAAGTGATAGATCAGAATCCAAACCTAATCAATATTTCTCCCTTTAAATGTGAATTCCATGGGTTCATTCCTAACCAACCATTGGTTAACAAAATAGTTGAATCAATTCCACCTTCAGTTTACTTTACCTTTCCTATAGAGAGTGAACTTCATACTGCTCAGGTTCTTCTTGTTTCTTCTTATTCTACCAGACAAGGGGGCATTTCTCCCATTCCCACGAAACCCCCTCCAAAACAACAAGCCATTGGCTTTGATTGGAGTCAATTGAAAGAACTTCATATCCCTTCTTACATGCATTTTAGGATCATGGTAAAGTCTTATGACAATTGTTATAGCTCCAAATCTCACTATTATGGTTTATGATGCTGCACTCATGGCCTAGGGCAACCCCTCCTTCCAGACCTGGTCCCAAATTTAAAAAACAGTGTTTTATTCCTTGTACGTGACATTGCCCTGAGTTAAACGCATGTATACGCGGGTATGCATATACCCAACCCACGTATATGTATTAAAAAACTTTAAAAAATATAAAACTCTTTATTTTCGGGTGGAGATCGCGGGTTTTACCTGCTGATCACCTGTTAGTGCCCGTGGCCCAACTATTCCCAACCAACTCCTAACTGAAAAACTACATTGGGAGTGGTATAAAAAGACATCAAAGGGAAGGCTTAAGGGAGGAGAGAAGAGAGAGAAAGGTTATTATAATGAAATTTTTCCCCTGACCAGGTCTGAAGACCCTTGTGCCTTCTTCACTTCCCCCATTTCTACAGGAAACCCTTGTTTCCTTGTGTGTCGATGTTCATCCACTAGTTATGGCATCATGGAGCGAGTCTTGGAAGGAGATATGCTAAAGGCTTGAGGTTGGATGGATCTGGAAGGAAGCTTTGCTTGGAGCCTGCGAAAGGTTACTCAGGTGATATTACTCCTTTTGTATATTCTATTTGTCTATAATAAAGAAACATGTCTTGGTTCCCGATATGCTTCTTATTTATGTTTATGATGTTCATGTTTGAATTTCATATGTGAATGGTTCTTTGAATTTCATAATTAACTTCCTTCTTTTATAACATAAAGATGATTTCTTTATAAGTCTTTGTCCATATAATGTTGTATTCTTTGGAATTGGTTGTTTTGCAAGACAAAGGAGCGAAAGGGACTTGAAGAAGGGTTTGGATCCTTGAGGAACTTCTCGAACGTAGGACCTGAGGTACGCCCCTCTTACTATAGAATTTTCTTTTAATAGCATAATGGTTGTGTGAATGTGTGTTTCTCTGTTTAGACAACTTTCAGTCTGCTAGGGTTTCCACCCAAAAGCCCTAGGGGAGCAAATCCCTCAACAATAATAACATCCATCACACTATTATAGATGAGGGAGCTTTTGTTAGTATTATGTCCTCCGTTGCTTGGCAAGCTTTGGGTTCCCCATAGCTTGTGTTTGTCACTCTGAATTTGTTAGATTTTAACAGAAGAACCAGTCAACCCTTAGGGATCCTTCCTTAGTTTCCTATTACCTTGGGAGGAGAAACTATATGTGTTGATGTTATGGTTGTCATGGGCCATTTGTACTTCAATTTTCTCATGGGGTGAGTCTATGTTCATGCTATGAATGTTGTTGTGTCCACACTCTTTCGAGTGATGTGCTTCCAACACAATGGAAGGATTATGACTATCGATCAACTTTGATTTGTTGTCTTGATTTAAATACCAATCGTCTTACTTCCCTAAGCGTTCTAAATGTGCAAGTGATATCTTCCCACCACAGGTTAATTTTTTGACAATTGGTGGTGTGTGGGTGGCTATGTTAGTGTTTGAATTGATTTCAACAATGGTCAAAATGATGATTGGGTGTTCGGGAGAAATTACATGGTAGCTACAGGATTTATGTAGAGAATAATCACATTACCAAGCTTACTGGAGAAGCCATAAAACGATGACTATGGCGGTTGAGAATTCATCATTCCAAGCACAAGAAGAAGGGTCAAGGAGAAAAGTGCGGCAGAAATTTTGAAGCAATCTCAGAGGTAGAAGATGGATTTAAAGCCTATGTTAGACCATATCTAATGAAAAGTGCTTTAGAAGATTTTTCCAACAATATGCGGAAGTCCAAAAATGGACTCCTGGATCAAAAGATATGGTCTGTCGAAGTCTAGAGATTTGAAGCCTTAAGAAGGATGATATATCAAAGCAAGGAGCATATTGGATATTGGAACCCCAAAGATTAGCACATTGAAACATCGGGACATCAACATATTGGATATCAGAACCCTAGAGATCAACACTTTGAAACATTGGGACATCGACATATAGAATATCAAAATATCAAAACTTCTTAAGGGAGAAGCCTTTAGAAGTTATGATATCTGATAGTTCCTAAAGTACTAAAAAGCACTGAGGAATGCCGAAGAAAATTAACAAAGGATTCTCTTGCAAAACCAAGCTATGATGGACCCTCTTCTCTCTCCTCTGGTAAGACACATGGCCACATAAGACTGGCTCTGAGGAGCTGTTGTGGCATCTGACATCAACATGATGTGGTAGTACTACGGGACATATGGCAGGCAGATTCAACCTTATTGGGTGGCTTAATGGGCCAAATCCAGGTGACAAGTGTCACCAATATGGATTTGTCGAGTGGATTAATGAAATCATACCAGAGTTCAACATATCAGAGGATGAAGACCTCATAACTTTAGTGCAAATGGTTTTTGGAAAAGTTACGATGGAAGAGGCTTTCAATATTGGGATGGCACTTGGTCATGAGAATCCAGAGAACAAAAGGTGTAGAGAAGTTAACAAAGGAAGATAGGCCCACGATAGGAAAGAAAGGCCTTAGCACTTAAATGCTAAGTTTTCGGTCACAACTCTCGATTCCATTGATCCAGGTGGATGTTGGTGGCCACCCACCTATCCCATTTGGACCCCCACAATTGTCTCTTTCATCATTTTCAGTTTCCTTAATTATAGCACAACTTACTATTTTTAGCAGTTTTTCGGGTCCTGAGCTTCCAGAGCCGTTTTGAGGCCCTAAACGACATTTCGTTGGGGCACTCCGGGGGCAACACGGGTCCATGGAACATGGACCGGTGTTGCCGCTCCAACAATGGTAGTTCTCGGATAGATCTTTCTAACGAGCTATCATACGTGGTCAAATGGAGATCGTATGCCAAAGTTACGACCCCAGGGAAATTGATGTACCAATTTACCCAAAACGGGGCCCACAATTTGGGCGTTTCATCTTCTAAGGGTCGGTTTTGGAATGTGAAGGGTTTTCCATTGTTTCTCAATAATAAATAGGCCTTCGAGCCTCATTGTAACACAAGTTCGGAACAGTTCAGAGACATGTAGCCGCACATCTCTTCTCAGAGATAAGCTACCATCGTCCTAGCTGGTTTATTTCCAATTCTAGTTGTAAGCATATTTCGGTATTTTCCATTAATGAAATGAAGTGTTATTTCCGCTGCATCTCTTTATTTATGGTTATCGCATCTCTGTATTTATGGTTATCTTTGTAATCTATTGCGTTCCTGTTTAAATCCGGATCATCCATGGAGGAAAAATGATAAGGATCCAAGTGCTAAGTGGCTAAAGGCCAATCGAAAGCATGTGATTTCGTAAGGTCTCTTAATAAAAGCTATGATATGCAGTAATTCTGATGAAGCAATACAATGAGTTAAAGGATGTATGGGTCGACAACTGTGGAATTGAATGCAAAATCGAGGGATTTTATTGTTGAAAGGGGATAAATCTGTAGAAGACTCTATAACAAGGAATCAAGGATGACATTTCTAGCAGAGATGAATTTGGGTGAATGAAGGAAGCACTCGACTTCCTTGCATACATGATGGGTTGTGTTTTCATCTCTATGAACTATCAAGATCTATGGAGCAATACATGAGAATGGGGTTGTCAGAGGAGTGTACAGGTCACCTGAGATTTAATTTCTCATTTTGTAACTTTACACAGTTAGATGATAGAGAACTGCAAGGTCCATCTATGTTTGGTACTGTGACAAGAAACCACTAGGAGACACAAAAAGTACAAAGGAAGGCATGTTGTAGTACATTTGGGCAGCTAAAGTACAGACAACAAAGATTCCCTTGCATAGAGTACCTCAGTGAAACAAAACCATCCCCTGCAATTGAGGAGGTGGGGAAGTTGAGTAGGTTTTTTTAGTGTTGTGGAGTGTGAGTGGTACGAAGATATAAACATGTTGAAGCACCAAGGAGGACATTGCTTTATACAACAAAAAGTGTAGCGAGAGTGTTGTATGAAGAATAGTGAGGGTAGTGCTAAAGATAAGTCAACAAAGAGACCTTGACAAAGGAGTCAGGAGTGTTGAGGAGATGTTGCTATGAGAAACAAGTAAAGATCTGCTACCTGAGAGCACAAAAGAATGAGTGCAGAAGTTGAATCTTCAAACATATATTTTGGTATTTTACTTGTAATATTGTATGCCTCTAGTTTTAGTTTGAAAATTGTATGAAATAGCAGAACAATTGCAAGAGTAGGTTGGTGCCTGCACATTGAAGAGGTTGGTGCTTGCTTACCAAAGGGGACTGATGCCTCCTGTGAGTGGGTGCTCACAAACAAAAATATGTAATTAAGTGAGTGCTTAATTTAAATCATAAACAAATAAAAAAATTTGTGGTTTTTCCCTCCAACTTTCCATGTGAAAAACATTGTGTCAAATGTGTGTGTTGCTCATGTGATTGTTGTATGAACATGTATGCTTGAAATATTTGTTCATAGAGTTTATGAATGAATTCTCTCTCAAGTAAAAGAAGATAAGATGGAATTGTAAGCATAATACAAAGATAAAAATAATCTCATAATTACTAATTCACCCCCCTTCTTAGCAATTCCTTATTTCAACAATTGGTATCATAGTGACATTCCTTTAGCAACAATTTAATAATTGGAAGGTAGATCTATAAGGAATTATGTATAAGCAAGAGAGTCAAGAGGATTACTCAAGTAGAATACCAATCTTTTATGGGACAAATATGCCTTTTGGAAAGTAATAATTGAAGACTCATATCTTATGTCCCTAGGAGTAGATGTTTGGACTTCAGTACTAGTAGACTACAATGTCCCTAATATTCTTCATGTTGATGCAGATGGTAAAAAACTATATGTGAATAACGATAAAGCCAAGAATGTGATTCTCTTTGGCCTTAATCAATCACAACTTGTAAAATTTATGCAATGACAGTATGCTAAGGAAGTGTGGCTAAAGTTTAATCAGATTCATGAAGGAGATGACAAATTCAAGCAGGAGAAACTTCAGACTTTCAGAATGAGGCTTGAGAGCTTGAGAATGAGTGAAAATGAAATCCTAGAAAATACTTCCTCAGAGTTGATGAAGTGACTAATATGATTAGAGGAATTGGTGAGGAGTAAAGGAAGAGATGATTGTTCAAAAAATATTAAGATCTATACACATGAAATCTAATGCCAAAGTATCAACTATTGAAGAAATGGCTAATTTAAAGGGTCTCAATATGGACCAGCTACATGGTACTCTTAAAACCTATGAGATGAGAGTAGGAATAGAAAAGTATGAACCTAAGGAAGCAACATTCAAAGTATCCAGAAAGGCCAAGGAGCATAAAGATCATCAAGACTACTCTGATCATGAATCTAATCAAGAGTTGGCTCAACTAGCCAGAAAATTGAAGCATGGATCAGGAAAATATAAAGGGAAGTTTCCCTTTAAGTGTTTTGACTATGGAAGATTTGGAAATTTCTTGTCCAAATTCCCCTATAAAGAAAATGTTGAAAAGGAAGAGGATTTGAAATCTGGAAACAATTCTTATACACATCAACAGAAATATCTCTATAAGAAAAAGGGGTTCTACTCCAAAGAGGATAGCTCAGCATCGGAGTCAGACAGTGAAAAATCGTCGGAGAATGATTCATATAATTATCTTCTTATGGATTTCGAAACAAACTCCAAGAAACAAGGTATTATGGACTCTGAAGAAGAACAAGGAGTAGTGGAACTTGAAGGGGAACTCATCATTACCTTTGACGAGTTAAAGAAAGTAAGGAAAAAGAATAAGAAGATGAAGGAACATTTACATCATGCAGAGGAAGGTATGTATAACTCTAACAATGAGGATATTTCCTATCAAAAATAAAATCTTGAGGAAGCTATCAAGAGAAAAAATAGTCTAGTCCTTCTAATGGAAGAAAAACAAGGAACTTGTGACAAACTAGAAGAGGAGAACAAGCATTTGAAATAGGAGATACTCAAGTTAAAAAGGGAAACAATCTCACAAACATGAAAAGATGATATTGTGTCTTTGAAAGTTAAACTAGAGGAGGAAAAAGGAAAAGAATAGGTTCTTTAAGATCTAATCCAAGAATGGGAAGATAATTGTCAGAGTCTTGAAGCAGAGGTTGTCTCTTTGAGAACAAATCTTGAGAGAACAAAGACTGAGAATGTTTTAAATGAAAAAATTGTTGAAAGGACAAGGAGACTAGATCAGATCCTGAGTAGTCAAAGGCCCTCAGGAATCAAAACTGGTCTGGGATACTCTAAGACAAAAGAATATTGTATGGGGAAGACAAACTTCAAGTTCACAGGATTCAAAGAACCACATAGCATGGGAATAAGCATCATGAAAGAATTAATGAAGACAAAAGAAAAGCAAGGAAACAAGGAGATCGTCAATGGAGAATGAACCAATCAGCTAGACGACCAAGGTATTTTCTTGCACAATCTCATAATACGTGCAACAATAAACATGCCTATTTATTTTATGGCCATTGTTATAAGTGTCATACCTTTGAAAATAAATATATTGAATGTATAAGGATCAAATTTGAAAGAGATGAAAATCCCATATATAATATGTATCGGATTTCTAAATCTCAAAACCCTTCTCTCAGAAATCAGAATATCTTCTCTCCCTTGCTAAGTGAAGTAGAATGCTTCAAATGTAATAATTTTGGGAACAAATCCAATGACTGCATATGCAGGGTTGAATACATGTCTAAGTCCCAAAATATTAGATAGTCAGCTATCCAAAATAACAAGGGGAGCTGGAAATGAAACACTAAAAAGGGCATGTAGTGTGGACTCACCTTCTCAGCTCATAATCAAGAAACCAAATGTTATGTTGATAGTGGTTGTTCCAAACATATGAATGGGGACAAGAGAAAATTTCTATCACTAAAAGAAAAGGACAGAGGAAACACTGTCACATTTAGAAACAATTCTCTAACTAGAATCAAGGGCAAAGGCATTGTCAGTCTTGATAAAAAATAGAAGCACAAAATGTGTTGTATCTGGAAGGTCTCAAGCATAATCATCTTAGTGTTAGCCAAATGTATGATAATGAATATGATGTAACCTTTCGATCTAAAGACTGTGAGATCTGCAACATGAAGAATGGAAAGTTGATAGGAAAAGAAATCAAAACCCACAATAATGTAGATGTATTTTAAGATTACAGCGTTAACTGTTGTTTAAGAAAAACAAATGAATCACGATTGTGGCACAAGAGACTTGGGAATTTTGATAGTTTGATAAAGGTTAGTAAGGTGGGAGTAGTGAGAGGATTACTGAGACTATCAAGGTTGATAACTTAATCTGAAAGTCATGTCAATTTGGCAAGCAGACTAGGACTCATTTCAAGTTGAAATAGTTCTCCTCATCCAGACCTCTGGAGCTCATTCACATAGACATTTTTGGCTCAATTAGAGAAAAATCCTCAACAGGAGAAAGGTATTTGATGCTACTCATTGATGATTTCACCAAGCCACTTGAATTGTTCTCTTAAAAGAAAAATCAGAAGCATTCAATCATTCCAAGAATTTTAAAGCTGAAGTACAAAATGAGAAGGACTTAAAGATAAAACGCTTAAGATCAGAAAGAGGAGGAGAGTACACCTCAAGAGAATTTTAGGAATGTTGTGAAGATAATGGCATGAGGAGGAATTAATCATTGGCTAGAACTCAACATCAAAAGGGAGTATTATAGAGGAAGAATAAAAAAATCTAATAAATGGCTAGAGAAATGTTGGATGAAACAGGCGTGCCTCACAACCTCTGGGGAGAAGCAGCCCAGGTAGCAGTGTATCTATCAAATATAAGTCAACTCAGGCCTAATAGTGATAACACTCCCTATGAGTTGTGCAATGGAAGATCTACATCATTTAAACACCTCAAGGTGTTTGGAAGCAAGTGCTTCATCAAAATGAATGATAAGAATCTTGGAAAGTTTGATTCACCTAGTGAAGAAGGGATATTTCTCGGGTACTCTGCTCAAAGAAAAGGATATAAAGTCTTACAACAAGCAGACAAAGAAGATTGAGGATTGCATTGATGTGATAGTAGATGAAGTAGGTTCACAACCTGAGTCCTCTAAAAGAAATATGAACTTGGATGATGAATAAAGTTCAGATTTGAGGTCTATAGATCTGGAGGAAACAAATTCAAACAATGAATGTGAGGAAAAAAACATGACTTCAAGGCCAAAGACTCCCTCTAGGTATGTACAAAAGAAACATCCTAAGACTCAGATTCTTGGAGATCAAAGACATGGTGTCCAAACTAGGAGGAAACTTGTTGGTAGTACAAGTTATGTGAATCTGGCTTTGTTATCACAGATAGAACCTAAGAACCTTTGTCAAGCAAGTGAGGACAAGTTATGGGTGAAAATTATGAATGAAGAACTTGATCAACTTGAAAATAATGACACTTGGGAGCTTGTTACAAGGCCTAGAGAGAAAAATTTTATTGGAACAAAATGAGTTTTCAAACACAAGCTAAATGAATAGGGTCAAGTAATCAGGAACAGAACTCGACTGGTCTACAAAGGGTATGCCCAAATAGAAGGGGTAAATTTCGAAGAAACCTTTGCACCAATAGCACTACTAGAAGCTATCAATATCTTTCTTTCTCTTGCCATCCATAAGAATATCAAGTTATATCAAATGGATGTGAAGTATGCGTTTCTAAATGGATATTTGGAAGAAGAAGTTTACATTGAGTAGCTAAAAGGATTTATACTCACCTTCGATGAAGGTTTCATATGCAAACTGAAGAAGGCCTTGTATCGACTAAAATAGGGTACAAGAGCTTGGTATGTAAGGTTGGATAATTACCCTTAGCAATAATGGTTTAAGAAAGGCACAATTGATAGTAACCTATATGTAAAGTCTAAAGGCAACCATCTACTTATAGTAGTTGTGTATGTGGATGCCATAATATTCGGGAGTGATATTGGAACAATTGGGGAATCAATTTGCAAAATGTATGCAAACAGAATTTGAAATGTCCATGATCTGATAACTGTCCTTCTTCCTAGGTCTACAAATTACTTAATCTCCATAAGAAGTGTTTATATCCCAATCCAAATATCTCAAGGAAACGTTGAAGAAATTTGGGCTGGAAGATTGCAAACAAGTTAGCACACCTATGGAAACACGCTGCATGTTGTGCAAAGAAGATGGAACACCACCAATAAATCAAACTAAATACAACTCAATGATAGGAAGCTTATTGTATCTGACAACTTCAAGGCCATACATCATGTAAGAAGTGAGGCTTGTGGCCACATTTCAGTGTTTCCTGCATGAGAGTCATGTTGTTGCTGTCAAGAGGATTTTCAAATATCTTCAAGGAACAACAGAGTATGGAATGTGGTGTGCTAAGAGCAAAGAATTCAAGTTGAAGGCATACACAAATGTGTACTAGGTTGGAAGCTTTGATGATAGAAGGAGTGCTATTGGTGTAAATTTCTTCCTGGGAAAACTCTTGGTGTCGTGGGTTAGCAAGAAATAAGGCTCCATTTCTTTGTCGACTGCTGAAGTAGAGTATATTTCTACTGCTACCTGATGTACACAGATTCTGTGGATGAACAAAAATTTGAAAGATATTCAGGTAGAGCTAACTAATCCCATTCCAATAATGTGTGATAACATAAGTGCCATCAACATATCCAAAAATTTAGTTATACATTCAAAGACTAAGCATATTCCTATGAAGTTCCATTTCTTGAGGGAAGAGGTTGCAGCCAATATTGTCAGACCTAAATATGTGGCCACTAAATAGAAACTGGGAGATATACTTATCAAGCCACTAGGAAGAGAACCATTTGAGTATATCAGGCAGTAGATAGGGGTTGTGTCTCCTCCCTCCAAATGACTTCATTTTGGCAGGTGGTGGAAACTACTCAGCATGTGGAACTCATGGGAGAGTAGATTCCAATGGTTCAAGGGGAGTATTCAAAAGTATTCTTTGCCACTAATGTCAAAGGGGGAGAATATTGGCATTAGAGTAGACCATGCCTCACTTGAGGAGGAGCTTATGGTGTTTCTATCAATGCCAAATGGGGAGATTGTTAGATAGTTGGTGGTGTATGGGTAGCTATATTAGTGTTGGCATTGATGTCAATAAGGGTTAGCATGATGCTTGGGTGTTCGAGAGAAATTACAAGGTAGTTGCAGCCTTTATGTAGAGAATCATCACAATAGTAGGCTTACTCGAGAAGCCATAAAATGATGGCTATGGTTGTTGGGATTTCAAAATTCCAAGAAAAAGAAGAAGAGTGAAGGAGCAAAGTGTGGCAAAAATTTTGTAGTCATCTTAGAGGTAGAAAATGGACTCAAAGCATACATAAGATGCTATCTAATGAAATTTTCTCTAGAACAATTTTTTGATGATATGAGGAAGTCCAAAAATTGACTCATGGATCAAAACATATGGTCTATCAAAGTTAAGGGATTGGAAGCCTTAAGAAGGTTGAGATATTGGAGCAGGAAATCTATCAAATTTTGGAACCCCGGAGATCAACACATTGGAACATAAGGACATCAACATATCAGATATGAAAACCCCGAAAATCAGCACATCAGAACATCAGGACATAGGCATATCAAATATCAAAATATCAGAATTTATTAACAGAGGAACCATTAGAAGTTATGATATCTGATAGTTCTAAAAAGCATTGAGGAATGTTGAAGAAAATTAACGAAAGATCCTATTGCAAAACCAAGATTTGACGAGACCTCTTCTCTCTCCTCTGGTATGACACATGGTGACATAAGACAAGCTCTGAGAAGCTACAATGGAATATGACGTTGACATAACACGGCAGTGTGACAGGACACGTGGCAGGAAAATTCAACCTTATTGGGTGGCTTAATGGGTTGAATCAAGGTGACACTTGTCACCACTATGGAGTCACCATGTGGAGTAATGACATCATATCGAAGGTTGGCATATCGGAGGATGAATCCCTTATAACTTCAGTGCAAATGATTTTAAAAAAAGTTATGATGGAAGGGGCTTCCAATATTGGGTTCGCACTTGGTCATGAGAATCTAGAGAATCAAGGGCACAAAGAAGTTAACAAAGAAAGATAGGCTCGCAGTAGGAACAAAAGGCCTTAGCACGTAAATGTTAAGCCGTTGATCACATCTCTTAGTCCCATGGAGGAGAAATGATAAGGAGATAAGCGCCAAGGGGCTAAAGGACAATTAGAAGCTTGCAAGTCCGTAAGGTCTGTTAACAAAAGTTACGATATGGAATTCTATTTATGAAGGAATATAGTGAGTTAAAGGACGTATGGGTCGGCAAATATGGAATTGAATGCAAACTTTGGGGAGTTGATCATTGAAATTGGCTGAGCCTACAGAAGACTCTGTAACAAGGAATAGAGGATGAAATTTCTGGTAGAGCCAAATTTGGGTGAATGAAGGAAGAAATAAGCTGCTTCACATACATGACTGGTTGTGTTAAATGAGAATTAGAGTGGTCATCTCTGTGAAATTTCAAGATCTATGGAGTGATAAATTAGAATGGGGTTGTCAGAGGAGTGTGCAGGTCACCTAATATTTAATTTCTTAGCATGGAACTTTATGTAGTCAGATGATAGAGAACTGCAAGGTCCATCTTCTATTTAGTACTATGACATGGAAAACACCAGGAGATGCAACCATGACAAATGAAGTCATTCCAAAGTACATTTGGGCAACTAAAGTATAGAAAACAAAGGTTGCCTTGCGTAGAGTGCCTCAATGGAAAAAAACAAACATCGCTTGCAATTGAGGATAACATTGTGTGATACAGAAGCAAGTGAATCGAGAGTGTTGTGTGGAGAATAGTGAGGGTAGTGCTAAAGAGAAATTAGTAGAGAGCCCTTGACAGAGGAGGTAATGTTTTGAGGAGATGTTGTGGGAAGCAAGTAAATATCTATTTTGTGAGAGCACAAAACATAGAATGCAAAAGTTGAATTTGCAAATAACCATTATGGTATTTTACTTGTAATATTGTATGCCTCTATATTCAATTTGAAAATTGTATGAAATAGAAGAACAATGGAAAGAGTAGGTTGGTGCCTCTTGGAAATTTGGTGCTTTCTTACCAAAGGGGATCAGTGCCTCCTGAGAGTGGGTGCTCACAGAACAACATAAACAAACAACAAATTTGTTGGTTTCTTCCCTTGGGGTTTACACGTGAAAAACACTATGTCAAATGTGTGTGTTGCTCATGCGAGTGTTGTTTGAATGTGTATGGTTGAAATTGTTTGATCCAAATTGGATGATTATGTTTTTTTTTTCATCCATCTCGATGCTTCTGGGGTGGAAAAAGTGGAGGAATTAGCTCTCAGGACCTTTTTTTACCATCGGGACCCTATTTGGCGAAACGGGGTCTGAAACCTTTTGGGAGTGTTTTGATGCATCAAATGATGTTTATTGGGGGTTAAAATTTGTTTCTTAAGTGAAACTCCTTCTCAAACTATTCTACACACAGAGAGCTTTCCATCAGCACAATAATTGTGTCAATCAGGGTCCATACGCAAAAGTTATGCCACTCAGAAGTTGACCTTCTTGTTTTCACACCTATAGTTTGGGAGGATGCCACATTAGCCCCCACTATTAATGGAAAAGGGGCTAGCCACGTGTTTGTAATTTAAAAATATCTAGAAGAGCCTATTTTTGAACTCTAGTTAAGAGTTGATGAAGTCGAACTTAACCACTCGTATGCTATCAAGTTGTGTTATAACCAAGCCACTAGGAGAAGAGGCATTCCATTTTTTCAAGAGATTTTGTTCCATAGTTGAGAGAATATAGCTAGGAGAGATAGGAGGTAGGGAAAATAGAGAGGATCTATTCACTATGGTGGCCCACAAGCCACATACATTACTTCTTTGTATCTGCAGCCATATTTCTAGATAGAGAAAGAGAGCAAAGTGGCCTCACCTTCCAGCTGGGTTTTCTCCCAAAAGGGTTTCCCAAAGATAATATCTTATGTATTATGGTGTGTGAGATTATTTTGTCGTTATCTACTTTTCTTCTTGATTTATGTTTATATACATGCACTAATTACAGTTAATTTTACATATCTAGAAATTAAATAAAACGGTAATAGTGTAAAATCTCAAATTTTTGATATAATATTATCAGATCTGTTGTGACGAACTTTCCAATGGAATATCCACAACAATTTACGGATCATTGGTATTAGAGTGGATTTCTTTGTATATTTTGTGGAGATTGCAGGGATCTAGATCGATGAGGCCAAAAATCGTAAAACCCTAATCATGTGCGACGAATCTGTAAATGAACCTCATGATCCTGCAAAAGTGAGGTTTTCATGGCTTGAAGAACAAGTCATGAATATAAACTAGAATGTTAACCTCCTCATGACGGCCCTAAGAAATAAGCTGGGGATATTTGGGAAAAAGGGGGTTTGAATGTAGAGGTCAAATCAGAAGGGGGATCGGGAGATCGGGAAGACACAGATAACCAACCTAAGGGAGAACCTAGAAAATATCAACTTAGTTCGAGTGTCATGAACCAAGCCCTGTTTAAAGTGGAAGAAAAAGTTGATATCAAGCCATACCACAACGGGATCGACGCTCTAAACCTGAACCACTAGTTTCAGAAACTATAAGTTTATTTGAGTTTCCATCAGATCGAGGAAGGGAAGAAGATCTCGTTCGTACAAATGAAATTGGAGGGTGATGCACTAACTAGGTCAAAGAGCCACAAAGAAAACCTAAGGTTAGAGGGACAACTTACAGTGACTAAGTGGAATGATTTCAAAGCCCTTGTTAAGTCACAATTTTATCCCATTGGGTACATGGAAGACCAGTGGATCTGGTGGCATTACTTCAGGAAAAAGTTGGGCCAAAGCATACAAGAGTACACCAGAAAATTAAGAAATGTGGCTAAAATGTTGGGTATCTCTCCAAAGAACCCAGATGTACTCCTCAAGTATTTGGGGGTCTGTACCACCATTTGCATGAGCAAGTGATGTTGTTCAAGCATAAAATCATGGATGAGGCTTGTGTACAGGCACAATATCGAGATAACATAGGCCTGAAAAGAGTGAGATCAAGTGGATCGAAGCAAAAGGAGCAACAAGGCATTTCTAAGGAGGGGGAGAAGAAGAAAAAGGGGGGAAAATATAAAAATATGGCAACCACAACACAATAGTGTAAAGATCATAGAAACCACTACAACCACGCAACATTGATGGCCATACTGATGAGAAGTGATGGAAATTACATCTAGAGCTAAACCCAAAGAACAAGAAGAAGTATAAAAGGAATAAGAATCTCATGGTCACTAATTCAAGCAACCAAGTTGAAAGAAGCTTGGTTGTGGATGAGATGATCGTTTGAACGTTAGTGCATAAGGAGTTGAATATAAGTGGCCTTAAAAACCAAGAAGAGAAAGAAATGACCAAACTCTTCCACGTAAAGATACAAGTCAAGAAGATGAAGATTGATGCTCTGTTTTACTCAGGATTGTAGGCAAATCCCATTGTAGCAGAACTAGTCAATAAGTTTGGGTTGGATTCATGATCATCCAAAACAATATCCACTAGGATGGGTACTTAAGGATGCAGAGCTAAAGGTAACAAAACAATGTAAAATTAGATTTTCTATCAATGCCGAATTTATTGATGAAGTAGGCTTGGATGTGGTTCCCATTTATGCATGTGGAGTCGTGTTTGGTATTCCATACATGTACATGCATGATGCAATATTCACGAGGAGATCTAACCAATACCGGCTCGTCAAGGATGGAAAACCATTCATCATCAACGCACGCAAAGGAAAGTAAAAAGTTTCACTGGTAAGTGCCAACCAAGCCAAGAAACTAATCAGTTCCAACAAGAAATATGTTCTATTGTTTTTAAGAAAAAATTAGTTTGTAGAGGAGTCAATAAGAGGCAAGACATCCCTAGAGGGGTGTACCAAGAAACAAAAAATGAAATTGGAGGAGTTGTTACAGGCATACAAGGACATGTTCCGAGAGCCTAAAGGGCTACCCCCTAAGAGAGAAGTGGAGCACGAGATCCAGCTATTGCTAGACTCCCCATTTCCAAATATTGGGTTGTACATGTAGTTTGTTATAGAAGCATGTGAGGTGAAGAAATAGCTGTAGCAGCTCCTATAAAAAGGTGTCATTCGACCAAGTACATCACCATGTGGGTCACCCATCATCACTGTGCCAAAGAAGGATGAGACTTGGTGGATGTGTATAGATTACATGGCATTGAATAAAATCACACTCAAGAACAGATACCCCCTGACCAGGATAGGCAATTGGCTAGCTGATCAGTTGCATCAAGCAAAGTATTTCACCAAGCTGGACTTGAACTCTAGATATCACCAGGTTCGAGTCAAAGAATAAGATACATGGAAGACTGCCTTCAAAACTAGGCAAGGTTTGTATGAGTGGTTAGCTATTCCATTTGGCCTATGTAATGCACTAGCTACATTTATGAGATTAATGAATGATGTACCGCACCCTTTTATAGATTCTGTTATTGTCTAGTTGGATGATATACTGGTATACAGTGCTCCTGGGAGGAGCATATTTCACATTTGATAGAGGTGTTGGAACATTGAAGAAGAACTAGCTGCTAGAAAATCTCAAGAAGTGTGAGTTTGCACAACAACCCTTGGTGTATTCGGGATATGTGATCAGTGGAGGAGAATTGAATATAGATCCTTGAGATATGGAGGGCATCATGAACTGTCTGGTGCCTACTAATGTTACTAAGGTTAGGAGTTTCATTGGAGCAACATAGTACCTTAGGAAATTCATAGCCTCATTTTCAATGGTAGTAGCACCACTCCTTGCCATAACAGGAAGTGGAAAGATTTTCTAAAGGGGAAAATGGCAGAAAAAGGCTTTCGATGAGTTAAAGAATAAGATTAGTGAAGCACCAATTCTGGCATTACCAAACTTGCAATGGCCCTTTGAAGTGGAGATAGATGTGAGTGGGTATGCTATGGAAGTTCTCTTGATGCAAAGAGGAAGGCCTGTTTGCTACCATTATGAAGTATTTCATGGGGCAAGTCCTAACTACACTACCTACGATAAGGATCTCTATGCCATGGTGCAAGCTGTGAAGAAGTGGAAGCACTATCTAATGGGAAAGGAGACAATAATCCACATGGATCACCAGCCGTTACAGTACCTACAAGCCCAAAATATGCTACAACAAACCAAGCATTACAAGTGGATGGGTTTTTTTTACAACAATTTCATTTGGTGATCAAGTATAAGAAGGGAAGGAAAAACAAGTTGGATGATATGATTTCAAGGCCAATAATATCAAAGATTACAAATTTAGGGAATCTTATGCACATGGAAACATTCACCCATGATGCATACGAAGAGGCATATTTAGAATATGTGGACTTCAAGGAGGTGTATTAGTAGTTGCAGAGTCAGATTCATGTGCACGATGGTGACAACATTGTTGACTACCATCTCCAAGATGGGTTACTCTATAGGTTGGATAAGCTACGAGATCCTAAAGGTGAGCAATTGTAGCTGATTAGAGAGTTTCACACCTCCAAGGTTGCAGGGCACTTTGGTGTAGGGAAGACCGTGGCTAACTTGTAGAGGTATGTATATTGGCCCAAGATGCAAGAACAAGTAGCTAGGTTCATAAGAGGATGCATTATTTGTTGTAACAAGCCTAGCAAGAGGAAATAGGGTCTGTATCATCCCTTACCTGTACCTAGTTGTCCTTGGGAAAGAATTTCCATGGAATTTGTGGGAGGTTTACCGACAACCCAGAAGGGAGATGACTACCTTTTCGTGGCAGTTAACAGATTCAAGAAGATGTGTGTTCTGATGCCATGTAAAAATACCATTAGCAGACAAGAAACATAAAAATTATTGTTTAGACAAGTCTGGGTACACTTTGGAATACCAAGGAGCATCATTTCAAATAGGGATACAAGATTTCTTAGCACATTCAGGACTACATTGTGGAAGAAGATGAACACAAAGTTGAAGAGATCTACAAAATTCCATCGACAGGCAGATGGGAAGGTAGAAGTAGTCAACAGGACTTTGGTGCAACTTATGAGGGGTTACAACTAGAAGCATCCAAAGTCCTCAGATGAAAATATGGTATATATACAACATTCTTATAATACAGCGGTCCACACTTCTACGGGAAAATGCCCATTTAAAACTTGTTTGGATATTGTCCACCTTCACCTTTGGATATTACATATGGGCAAGAAGGAGGAGTGAAGGAAGAAATTACAAGAGATGCTTTGAGGACTGAAAAATGTATAGAGAAGATTAGGCAGATTCATCTACAGGTACAGGAAACACTGTAAAAGTCACAAGTCTAGTATAAGGCTAGGCATGATCAACACAAAACAAAGAAATCATTCAAGGCGGGAGACATAGTATCGCTCTAGTTGAAAAAGAAGAGGCTACACAGGCCTAGTATGAAAGTCAAGGCTCTAAGGTATGGTCCCTTTGAGATACTGGAAAAATTGGGTGATAATACCTATCAAGTCGGTTTACCACCATATATGCACATTTACTCAGTTGTAAATGTAGAGAATTTGAAACTCTATGAGCCTTCCATGCTAGATCAGCAAGAGGAACAAGTCCTACCTTATGTGGAGGATTTGGCACCAGCCTCTCAGGCAGAGTTGACAAAAGATACAATTTCGTAGAAGAGGTAAAAAACATAAAACAAGGGCAACAAGACCTTTGGAAGATTGGGTTTAAGGGACAACTTCCAAGCAAAGCTAAACGGTACATGAGAGAGGTGGAGGAAAATTTTCCTCACCTCATTTAGTAAAATATTTTTGGGACCAAAAGCCTCCAAAAATGGGGATACGTGATATGAATTGGATCATTATATTATTCTTCATCCATATTGATGTATTTGGAGTGGAAAAAGTGGAGGAATTATCTCATGGGACCGTTTTTACCGGCAGGACCGAGTTTGGCGAAACAGGGTCTGAAACCTTCCAGGAGTTTTTTGAGGAATCAAATGACGTTTTCTAGGGTTAAAAATTTTCCACCAAAGTGCCACACATTTATATATTATTCTACACATAGAGGGATTGGTAACAGTGCAATAATCGCGTCAATCGAAGTCTGTATGCAAAAGTTATGCCACTTTAAGGGCCATAGTTGACACATAGATCTATAATAATTATGCATCGATGAATACAATGATGGATCGGGATCATGAGACCTGAAATGAATTTCCATTGTATGATATGCTCATGAATTGACTAGATCTAAGCATTGAAGCATGTCTTGATATCTAAATATTATGATCTGGGTTTTTTTGATGTTCTGAAGAGTTGCACAGTTTTAGGTCAACATTTTCCGATATGTACGCAAGTTGGTCTCGATGAAGTCGTGTACACATGCAGGTTCAGGTCTTCAAAGTTGCATACATAAAGGAAGGTTTTATGTTCATATGAGTGATCAACATGATCAATGTTGTTGTATCTATGTTGTCTATCAATGATGTCCTCATGTTGATCTGGGTTGAGTGATAATGTCTGAAGTAGAACTTATTGAATGATGAAGTTGAATTTGGTTACATGTTGATTGGTTGAAAATATTATTGATGTTGCTAACTATATGAGGGTTCTATAAGCTAAAAGAATATTTCATAATAACTCTAGTTAGTATATTGAGATTTGTATGCAAGTTGCTCTACTGAAAAGCGTGTATACATGTGGGTTTCCTTAAGTGAATCAACGTATACATGTTGGCATATAAATGATCAAGGTTACAATTGATCATGTATTCTAAGTTCAGTATTCTAAGTTCATTTCTATGTTCTGGTTATAGTGATATCACTCTTCTATTTGAATTAAGTTGGTGTTTGCTTCAGTGGATCTACAAGTTGTGATGTATTAAAGCAGGTGGATGCAATGTGAAAATTTATGAAACGTGGTCCACGGATGTTGCTGAGGGTTGGAGCCTTCAGTGAGGAAGTCAAACCTTCCTGCAAATAGTAGTTGTTAATCAGATTAGGGAGTTGGAGCTCCCTTCCAATAGGATCTAGAGAATGAGTGAAGGTTGTAGCCTTCAATAGGTGGGTTCCTACAAATTGCCATGAGTCTGCACCAGTAAAAGAATGTAAGAAGTTTTTGATATTAATAAGTTTGAAGACTGAGATGACAACAGTGGTGGTTTTATCCCACATTGGGTTTCCACTGTAAATCTTGGTGTTCATGTGTATTGCTTATGTGTGATACTTTATTCTATTCTTACTGCACCTGCTTATTGCTTATCAAATGCCTAATAAATCTCTTACATTTTGGTTTAAGTTTAACAAATAAATAATTAGTTGTTTTACAAGTTTACTAAGAATACACTAGTTTCTTTTACAATAGTCGTATACATATGAAAACTGGGTTTAGTAAAGTCGCGTACAGATTTCAAAAAAAAAAAAAAAATTAAAAAATAATAATAATAAATAAATAAATAAATAAATAAAATAAAAAATAAAATAAATTATTATTGTAAGTTTTTTAAAATACTGATTCACTCCACCCTCTTAGTATTTTTCCCAACAATTGGCATCAGAGTAGGTCCTTCAAAAGAAGCTTGATCACTTGAAGGAAGATCTTCCAAGATGAGTAATCAAGACGGAACAACATCTATGAGACCACCACTCTTCAACATAAATCATTTAATATATTGGAAGATAAGAACTAGATCCTATCTTCAGTCAATTGGAGCAGATGTTTGGGAAATTGTGGAAGGAGGTTACCACTGTCTAGCTATAGTTCCCACAGATGAAGTAGAAAAGAAGACATATGAAACCAATGCCAAAGTTATTAATGATTTATTGGGAAGTCTATCAGAATTAGAAATTGTCAAAGTTATGTAGTTAAACATAGCAAGAGAAATATGGACAAAATCATTCAAAGATATAAAGGAAATACCATGGTAAAAAGTGCTAAAATCCAAACTCTCTGAATTCAATATGAAACTCTCAGAATGCATAATGATGAAAGCATTGCTAGTTTCTTCCTATGTATAGATGAGATTGTAAATCACATGAAAAACCTGGGTGAAGAAATAAAGGGCACCACTTTAGTAGAGAAAATATTAAGATCTCTAACAACTAAATTTGAGTCAAAAGTGTCTACCATTAAAGCAAAGCAGGATCTGCAGTCTCTTAGTGTTGTTCAACTTCACGGGATCTTGACTGCTTTTGAAATGAGGAAAGGAGGTCCCTCATAGGTCAGAGAAGCCGCATTTAAAGCATCTGCAAAAGGAAAAGAAAAGGAAGAACATAAGGAATTAGGATATATATCAGAAGAATACAAGGTAAACTTTGTAAATAAACTTCAACTGGGCACCAGAAGGTTTAGAGGCAAGCTTCCCTTCAAATGTTTTGCTTGTGGTAGAGTTGGCCGTTATGCTACTAAATGTCCTCATAAAGAGAACCATCACAAAGGGAAGGATATTGAAAATGGAGATAGGAAACAATTTGACAATAGAAGAAGTTATTATACTCATGAAGATAGTGATGGCTTGTTAAATAGTGAAGATGGAGAATTTGATCAATATCTTAAATTACTCATGGATTTTGAGAAAAATACTAAAGAGTATAGTGATAAATTTGTGGATGCTTTAGAGGAAAAATATTTCTTTGAAGAAATTACTCAACTCAAAATTTTCTTGGAAGAAAACAAATTAGCCATAGATACATTGAAGCATAAACGCATAGAAAAGGAAAAGCATAATGAGAAGTTAGAATGTGAAGTAGTCAGTCTAAGAAAGGAACTTGAGAAAATAAAAAATCTGAATCTCATATTTGCTAAAGGATCTAAAACCTTAAATGAAATTATCAAGATACAATTCTCTCCTCTTATGAAGACATGCCTTGAATACACTGGAGAAACATCTCAAATATAAAAGTCTTTATCCGCCACCAGAAGCTATCTAAATGAAATGAAAACCAGTGAGAAAAGCTTCAGTCCTCAACAAAAGAATAAAGGAATTCCATAAATAAATCATGTTCACTCTAATCCAAGGGTGAACAAAAACAGAAGCACCAGTCAAAAGGTAAAAAACACCAGAATATTCTATGATCACATAAATTTCTTCTTTAATGGAAAATGTTTCTCATGTCATAATTTTGGTCATAAGGCTGCTCAATGTGTTGCATACAAAACCATCATGACTAGAGAAGAAATACAACAAAGGAATGAGACATGAGTCAAGAAGAACACTTATAATAACTTCTTGCCTCTTAAAGATGAAATAGAATGCTCATTTTTCAATAACTTTGGACATGAAGAATTTGAACGTAGGAGAAAATTATAGCCAACATCTCAAAAGGAGAAAATATCAACAAATTCTAAGGTATGGAAAAGGAAGGAATTACAGTCTAAAAGTTGTGACATAGAATTGTTTTCAGAAGGACAAGAAAATCAATGGTACATTGATAACAGATTCTCAAAACACATGATAGGTGATAAAGATAAACTTATTTCATACAATGCTTTACAGAAAGAAAAGAATGTCACTTTTGGAAATGACTCACCTATTGTCATTAAGGGTAAAGGTTATGTTTTTTTGAAAGAAAAGGTAAAAGCTGGTAATATTATGTATGTTGATGGATAAAATAATAACTTGTTGACTGTTAGCTAAATGTGTGACCAAGGAAATGAGGTGGTATTTCGATCAAAAGAATGTGTGGCTTCTAAACTTGACACAGGAAAGACCATAATAAAAGGAATAAGAACCCTAATAAATTTGTATATATTAATAGGTGGCCAAGAAAAATGTTACCTAGGAAAGGTAGAGTAAAACTGGTTATCGCATAGAAGGTTGGAACATCTAAGCTTCTCTTAAATGTAGGTTTTAACCTCGTACAAAAAATACTTGCATACGAATTCTAAGAACAAAAAATAAACAATGCAAGAGTGTTACCAGGAATAGTGTCCACTCGGAGCTGCTATCCCCACTAAGACTGGTAGCTATCTTAGAAACAAACAAGTAAAGACTACTTTCACTTTCCTTTATGAAAAATAGATAAGAGTGGAACAAAGGACACCAACCTTAGTCTTGTGCTTGGTTCCTTTCTTGATTCCTCTCTTTCCTAATAGATCTTTGCCGCTTATTCTTTGTCTACCCAACTTCAAAGAGCACTTGTGGAATCAAAGCAACATAATACTATCGAAGAACATAGATCTATATTCGTAAATAACACAGGACCAAATATGTATTAACCACACAAATGCATATACAATCAAACGTACAAGAATGTGGAGGAAAAATTGAATAGCTTTATTAATATCAAGGATAGCAAGAGGATTACAACCAATTTTTCTGACCCAGCATCATCCTCTAGTGAGAAAGCCCTTCTTCACCTCAAGTAAAGCTTAGATCACCCAACACTATGAAGTTTCACCAGAAAACCAACATCACTTCTCTACAAGATACAAGATTCCAACCTCCGGATCTCTGTGATGAGGGATCCATATATAGATGATTGTAGGGGGGTGAGTCATATTCTGGGGTCTTTATTAGTGTCCTCTCTCTGATAGTTCTTGATTCCACTTGGAGACTGATGATCTCTTACTCATCCCTAGTCGAAAACAGAGTGGCAAGTGTCAGAGGGGAAGCTTCTGGAATATTCTATGATCTTCCACCTCGCAAACTATCTCTGCCATTTGTCCATTCTCACCCATCACACCCTACAGAGGGGCCATTGAGTATGCATCACACCATTTACACTGGGAAGGTGATATGCATCACACCCTCTACACTGGGTATTCAGTATGGTCCAATTTTGACAATTTCTGAGCAGTTTTTATTGGAGAACTTATGGGAGATGATGTAATCAGCTGACCTTGTTCCTTTAGGTAGTGAAGAAAAAATTTTAGGGACTTAGGAGCCCTTAGTTTATGGACATTTATGATTGGGGTTGCAGTGCCCAAAAATGTCTATAACAGTTTCTCCCTAAAGCATGAGGTCATTAATCTTTTGATGTCGGGTGAAATGATTTATCATGAGGATCTGAAGTTTTTTCGAGTTGGGAGGTGACCTGTAATAAGATACAATACAATACATTATCTTCATAATATTTTTCATGATCTAGCTGAGGCGGGCATTCCCATGCTCAGCGTTATAAATTCATTTTCATGTCCATAGGACAGACAATCGTCTGTGTAGCAGACTGATGATTCGGACTCATCATCCTTTGATTTGGATGATCATCTGTTTGGCAATGATGTAAATTTGATCTCTTTATATTCCTGAATATATCACAGCCCGGATGGATGAAACCAGATCTGGGGTCTTCAAAACGCGTTCAATCTTCACTCGGAGTACAAGTTGATCCATGTGAAAAATGGTTCTGGAGTCGAACATGGAAAGACATCGCCTAATTAACAGCCAATGACGTAAGTTGTTAACAGGCATGAGAGGAATCACCAATAATGACAATGACCCTCAAGGTACTACAGTACAATTCACGCGGTGTGAAAAAGGACTTGGCATCGAGCACCACGCAAAATATCTCGGTCGAAGGTCATTAATGTAAACATGTCGCCGAAAGTGAGAAACTTTCCATTGAGGCATGCAAGCTTCAAAGTAATGAAAGGGTTGTTCCTAGGTCGACTTCTTGGATAATGAGCTGATGTCGACAAGAAGTGACCCGTCATAGGAGGGCCTTAATGAATCCCACATCTATGACACGGAATGAAGCAAATTATTTTGGAGGTGAAAACGATCTGATGATATAGGGTTTAGGGTGGCGGTCATGAAAGAATGGAATGTGAATGTATTGCAGCGAGTGAGACACAGGTGAATTCTCTGAGTGACTTCTCTTGAACATATCGGCGACACTGATGATGGATTGGTAGCATTAACCGAAAATATGGATGGTGTGATGGACCAATGGTGATATGACCAGTGAATGGAACAACCCAACCCGACTCAGATGCGGAGAGAAAGTGTCATGTTCAAGAGCGACTTGCTACTAATAAAGTTTTTTCAAGTTTTCTTCCCAATTTTCCCCAGTCATTGTTGACTAGTACCTCTTTATTTTTGTCAAGCTTGAGGAGGATAACATATGCTTGTTCTATAATTTGCCCTTTCGGCGAACCTGTGGTTATATTTTAATGAGCCTAGCGATAGTGAAACTCGTTCTCGTCCATTTGGACGAGTTTGTTGCTATTCGGTTTTAACGAGTTTAAAGACAAAGAGAACTCCGTCCTTTTCAATTTTAGAGAGTCTGAAAGGGACGGAAAGGAAACTCCAAAAATTCTTTTTCGTCATATAATCCCTTAAGTCCAAAAAAGCGTAAAATAATATGAAAGGGATGAATGTTCGGTAATTTTAATGATCCGAACAAGACAAGCACTCAATCCTTTTGTGTAATAATCCCTCAACTCCAAAAAGATTAAAATCTAGAGGAGGGATAGCTCTTCTGATGACTTTAATGAGCTGGAGAGGCTAATCACTTGGCAATATCTTCATATTTTACGAGTGAGTTGAAAAGAGCTTAAAGGAGACTCATTTTTCGAGGAACGAGTGATGATTTCGGGTAGCAGCTGATTCCAGGAAAGGTTTGGAATTTTCCAATCACGGCAGTGTCACAAGGATGGCTAATAGAATCACTCTTCGCAAATGTTCCTGAAAAGGGTAAAAAATCAAATGGAGGCGAATGATCAGCTAAAAACAGAGTGGAGGTGATGATGAGAACATGACCAACGCTCAAAATCTGATGATAATGCATTCACAATGGTTATTTACCGGAAAATTGGTTCTTTTTTTAGTGAGCTTAAACTCTGGGGGAAACATTTGCTCATTGCTTATGTTTATTTTTTAACGAGCTTGAATTCCGTGATAAAACTGCTCATGCCAGTCATATAATAAGGATATCCCATCTAATATGCCATTTTTTATGGGGCTTACACCTTTTAAAGCTTTGCCCCAGATCCTTTCTTTATGCAAGTAGGATCGCTCTTCACTTACATGCAAAAAGGTTTGCATGCCCCCAGGTATAGCAAAAAATTCCCAGGTTACCATATGAAAGCCCTCCATCCGTGTCGCAGACAAAATGATTCCTTGGCGATGTCTATTGAAATAGACAAAGGTGAGTGGAATAGTCGCCTCCACTCACATAACTTTGATGAGGGAATGTTATTCCAGTCTAATCCCGTTTTCCTAAACGGACGGGTGTGTCAGACTAGTCATATATCCTCCGCGGAAACCTACTCTATACCCAAGATTTTCTTGCCGAAACAGACCAAGGTGCATGCCTCCTGGGTTTCGGTCATATCCTCCTGAATCACTCGCGCTCATTAGGGGGACGGACTGGAGATCGATGAGACATTCCTTGCATGAAAAGACCATTTAGGGATGGCATTTGACTATTTGCTATGTGTGAACCAGGGAATGGCAGTTGGTCTACGAGCTTGACCACTCTTCCTTCATGCGGAAAACACATTACTCTAAAGACTGAGGAGACGACGACTCCCCTGAAATAAATATAGTCACGCCCAAGGAGTAGATTATAATCCAGGGGTCCTTGGACTACTATCACGTTCATGTGAACGGTTTTCCTTCTCAAAGTAATGGGCACATTGGGAAGGATCCCTAACGGTCGACTGGTTCCTTTGTCAAAGCCTGTCATATTTCTCATTTCAGGCAAAAGTGATGGCGAACCAAGTTCTTTCCAAGCAGTTGAGAAAAGGATACTCACAGAAGCCCCTTCATCTATGATGGTACCAGCCATGACCATTCTGTAAGTTTGTACAATGATTCTGAATGGTACGCTAGCTCGTACACGGGGTCTGCCTAGTAGATTCCAATCAAAGAAAATGACTAGGTTGCTTGGAGATGGGACCGAATAGACGACCCGATACGACTCTAATGAACTTCCTTCCTACGGTAAAGGAATGGGTAGACTGCCCCCAAGTTCATCGAAGTTTGTGTTTATGAAAAGAATTTGAACGATGTCGTTCTCTTTCTCTTCAGTGACAGTATCATTTGAAGATGAACCTTCTGAAGGCAAGACCGGGTCAGCAGCCACCTCGACCTTTTGACTTTCATCTGGTATGGATTCAGAGGGTTCATTTTCAATGACAGATGTTTCGACCGACCACAATGGCGTGCCAACCGGATTTTCAACCAGTGGTGGACTCAGCAAGAGTTTCTTATATACAGGAGGGAGCCGTAGCGGTGAAGTAGGACGGTTATCCAAAACTCTTTTAGCTTCATCTAGGAAGGGACAACAGTGGACGGTGTTATCGCCTTCACACAATTTACAAGGAGATTTGTGATTCCTTTTCTATCCAGGTACTTCTCTTTCACTTGTTAATGGTGTACTTTCAACATGATCATCAGAGGTTGACGACACCTGATTGTGCAAACGAGGAGACCAGTCCCTTAAGATCGAAGGGATGCAAGGACAATCTCGATGATAGTGGTCTCCTTTGCAAATGACACATTGAGATTTAGGTTTAGATGATGCGGTGTGAGAATTTTCGCTAGATGACACATGGTCACCCCCTTTCGCTTTTGGTTCTTTCTTCTTCCTTTCTTTTTTCTCTTTTCACTTCTTCTTCTTCTCAGTTACTTGATCTTTAGCTTTATCAGCTTCATCAAACAAAGAGGAAGGAGGAGAGGGAGAAACAGACAAAGTAGAAGGTTGGGGGGTAACTCTAGTATCATCTTGCTGACCTGACTGTTCAGGAATTATGGTATTCTGAATGACATAGGTAGAGAAGAGCCATACGGGCAAACCAATCGTCAACCTTGGAAGTGACAATGTGGCCATATGGGGTGCACCAACATCTCGCCAAGAGGAGAAAGGACTAGGATTTCCTCCAAGGGGAAATCCTTGGTTGGTAGACTCCATTTTTCTCAACCTAAAGATCAATGAGCGAACTTGTGATGTTCTTCTGATTAAAATAAATTTTAGCTGCTTTGACACAACATGTTTTTTCAATTTTTAAGAGTCAAGAAAAAACAAAAGATGACTCTAGTCGCCTTTGATTTTTAATGAGCCTGAAGTGACAAGTGCTCACATGGACATTTTCTTTTAAGGAGTCTGAAAAGGAACGAAAGAGAATTCTCTATAAATCTAGGCAGAGGGGATTACCAAATGAATCGCAAAAATGCAGAATACTTTTTATGATACGATAGCCAATCTTCCCGAATGTTGTGTTCAGTGCATTGCGATCGATAGGGCAGTAGACAAAACTTCCTAAGGATAAAGGATATAGCCTATTGTGGTCTTCCAATATATACTCGACAGTACGTGGGATCACAAGTCTGTAGTGGCACTTGTCGTCTCAGAGTGGAGGAATCACCCAACCAACAATGAAAACAACAGTTACCAAGTTTTACAATGCCGGAATACGTCTCTAGCCTAGACTTCTAGATGTTGTGTGTTAGGTTCCAAAGCATTTTTAGATTCATTAAATTTATTTTATAGTTGATCTTGTTTAAAAAAATTTCTTTCAGGTTCACCGCGTGATGTGTATACAATTCCTAAAATGCAGTCTAAGATAATAAACAACTGTTTAATCTTCTTTTGGCAATGAAAATCCTAGCTACTAAGGAAAGAAAATTGAGAGTCTTTCAACAAAGAGCACAAAGCACACACTAAACGCACTGTCCTAAATCAAACCAAGTAGTCTAAATGCAAATGCACATGCATTTATTTGTTTTTAGCCTTCTTAATATATGAATGACAATAAGAAAGCTAAGTGCAAATCCGAATTATTTTTCAAAGAGACAATACTTAACAAATTTCTTTTCAAAATGAAGTGAAGATAAGGGCGACACCTTGCAATTTTGAAATGAAAATTGTTTTCGACACTTTAAGAACTACTAATTCAAATCATATACAAGAGTAACAGTACAATCAACTATCAATAACGATGGGATTCTCTTCTATGACTGAAAACGACACTTACGACACTTTCAGATTAAGAAAGGACAGTTCGACTACGCTGCTTATTTGCAAAAGAGAACTGAAAATGGCACACAATACATAAAAACACTTATAGTTATTTGCACAATAGAGTCGGAATGATGGAAGAGAAGGGGGTTTTCATAGAGATATACTAACCACAGACAAGAAAACTCCCGAATAGAACTGAAAGAAGTGAAGAAAAACCAAAGTCTGAAGGTAAAATTAACCTTCCCTGACCATTGCACCTGTCACACAGGGAATCCAGTATGCATATCACCTACTGCACACGGGAATTTCGATGCATACAGACTGCCTTGAAGGGAGGGTGCGATGGTACCAGTGTGAGACTTTTAACCAGTCTTTGCTCACAATTTACAGTTCATTTCATGGATTTAGGCGGAGTAAGTGATGTACAATAAATGTAAATCGTAGGGGTTGATCTAAGGAGGTTACTAGAGCCACCATTTAGGGCAATTAGAACATTTGTAGATCGATTGTTCAATTTATAAACAAAACCAGGAGATAGACTGAAGCAACATTGATCTACTTTGCATTTTCATAACAAATGCAGTTCGAAGGCTAGCTAGCTTGACTTCAGGCTTCGTCTGTAAGTTTATAGAAAAAACAAAGATAGGCTAACAAACAATCTATTCGGTCCCCAGCGGACTTGCCTTTTTGTTACCGGGAATAGTGTCCACTCGGAGCTTCTATTCCCACTAAGACTGGTAGCTATCTTAGAAACAAACAAGTAAAGACTACTTTCACTTTCCTTTATGAAAAATAGATAAGAGTGGAACAAAGGACACCAACCTTAGTCTTGCGCTTGGTTCCTTGCTTGATTCCTCTCGATTCTGATAGATCTTTACCGCTTCTTCTTCGTCTGCCCATCTTAAAAGAGCACCTGTGGAATCAAAGCAGCATAATACTATTGAAGAACAAAGATCTATATTCATAAATAACACAGGACCAGATATGTATTAACCACACAAATGCATATACAATCAAACATACAAGAATGTGGAGGAAACCTTGAATAACTTTATTAATATCAAGAATAGAAAGAGGATTAAAACCAATTGTTCTGACCCCAGCATCATCCTCCAGCAAGAAAGCCCTTCTTCACCTCAAGTAAAGCTTAGATCACCCAACACTATCAAGTTTCGCCAGAAAATGAACAACACTTCTCTACAAGATACAAGATTCTAACCTTCGGATCTCTGTGATGAGGGATCCATATATAGATGATTGTAGGGGGGTGAGTCATCTTCTGGGGTCTTGATTAGTGTCCTCTCTCTGATAGTTCTTGATTCCACTTGGAGACTGATCATTTCTTACTCATCCCTGGTCGAAAACAGAGAGGCAAGTGTTAGAGGGGAAGCTTCTGGAAGATTCTATGATCTTCCACCTCGCAAACTGTCTCTACCATTTGTCCATTCTCGCCCATCGCACCCTATAGAGGGGCCATCCAGTATGCATCGCACCCTTTACACTGGGAAGGTTATATGTATCGCATCCTCTGCACTGGGTATTCAATATGGTCTAGTGTTGACCATTTCTGATCAGTTTTTAGTGGAGAACTTCTGGAAGATGATGTAATCAGCTGACGTTGTTCCTTTAGGTAGTGAAGCAACACTTTTAGGGACTTAGGAGCCCTCTTTTTATGGACATTTATGATTGGGTTGCAGTGCCCAAAAATGTCTATAACAAATAGCATAACACATAAAACACATATACACAAATATTTTCCTCTGGATCCTAAAACTAGGACTGCCACTTGATTTTTCATTATGTTCTTTTCAATGTTACCATACATATATATATACATGTTGAAGCATCCAATACCATGGACTGGAAACCATCATGCACAAAACCATGACTGAAAACCATGCACAAATCCATAGGTACGTTTGCCCCACCTAATATAGGGTCAAATAAAATTTTTCCTGGGGCGCTGCCCTAGACCTCGTAGAGGGGGATACCCACCCCCTCAAACCCCCTACACAGTGGGGGTTTCTACCCCCCTTGCTATGAAATCACTACAACAAAGCGGGGGCTCTCCCCCCCACCGTCTAACCCCCCTGATTAACTAGGGGAGCTAGTCGTGGAAAGAATATAACACAACTAAACATTCTCCCACTTGTTGTTTTCTTTCCACAAGGGTCCACATTAGAGCTTATTCATTTATCCAGCCTTGCAATGCCCATTGTTTCTCTACACCAAGATAACTTCTCAAAGCTCACAGATTTTGTCAATGCATCTGTAGTATTCTTCAAAGTGTCCACCTTTACCAGCAACACCTTTTTGTCTTCTATCATATCCCTCACAAATTCATACTAAACATCAATGTGCTTTGTCTTTGAATGGTAAGTAGGGTTATTTGCCAAGAAATTTGCACTTTGGCTATTAGAATCTATCCTTATAGCTCCATATACTAACCCCATACGTGAATACAATCTCTGCAACCAAACTGCTTCCTTTCTTGCATGAGTGGTTGCAATGTATTCTTCCTTTGTAGTTGATAGTGCCACTAAAGATTGTTTCTTACTCATCCAATTGATTTCACCTCCAAATAGGTTAGATACATACCCACTTGTAGATCTTATTTGATCCAGATCTCCAACCCAATCTACATCAACAATTCCATGAATATCCAAAATTCTGTCCAATCCTTGTCTTCCTTAATAGCACAAACCATAATCACTAGTGCCAAGCAAATACCTGAAAACCCACTTCACTGTTGTCTAATGCTGCTTTCCTGGTTTTGACATAAACCTGCTCAAGACTCCCACTGCATGTGCAATTTTTGGTCCAATACATACCATCGCATACATCATGCTACCGACTGCACTTGCATAGAACACGAGTCATGTCCTCTTCCTCTTCTTTTGTCTTGGGACACTGTTCAGCAGATAACTTTACACCTACAGGAATAGGAATCTTCACCAGTTTACTATCCTTTATATTAAACCTCTGTAGTATTGTCTCAACATACTTCCTATGATTTAACCAGAGCTTCCTATTTGCCTGATCTCTTTTAATTTCCCTGCCCAAAATATATTTTTCAGCACCAAGATATTTCAAGTCGAAATTGGAGGACAATTGGGTCTTCAAATCTTGGATAATTTCTTTGTCATTTCCATCCAGCAACATATCATCCACATACAAGACCAGATAAATAACATGGTCACCAATTAATGTAAAATACACACTATGATCTACTTTGCTTCTGGTGAAGCCAAGTCCCCGTATAAATGTATCAAATTTCTGATACCACATCCTTGGTGATTGTTGTCACCCACATAGAGACTTTTTTAACATGCATACCAGTTCTTTCTTACCCTTCACCACAAAGCCTTCTAGTTTCTTCATGTAGATCTCTTCTTCTAGATCCCCTTGAAGAAATGTTGTCTTCAGATCCATCTGTTCTACCTCAAAATCAGAAGTAGCAGTTGTTATCTCAAAATCAGACCCTGATAGGCTGCTGATCAGGTAGACTTCAAGTAACTATTTCAAACCTACTTTAGGCTGAGGCTTAGCCTCCCCAGCCTGAGAGGGCTCTCTCAATGGATTAATGATTTTGATTATGATTAAGATGGCTAACTCTTATGAAACAAATGAAGAAATGTAAGTGGTGGAAACACAATTAGAGATTATCCATTGGGCTTATGGAGTCAAAACAGTTTCAGCATAATAATGATATCAACCTTACATAGAAGTCAGGACATTTAGAATTCAAACATTCAGAACACACCAGAAACATATAGGACAACACGTTTTATAAATATGTGAAGGAAATTAGAGCACAATCAATGATTTATAATTAATCACACATCTATACCACTACAAATAATGAGGAGAGGATAATACACAACATTCTGAATATTAAATTCCATCTGATTCTTGAGAAGTAAAGCCATGTCTTGTATTACTAAAACAATTTTTTTTTACATAAAGCCAAATATCAGAGCTTTTTTCAATAAATTTCCAACCTGTTGTACATCAGCTCTTTTGCTATATATAGAGCTCTAAGATTCCTCATCTAGCATGAGGGGAACTCGAATTCTGCTTGCTATGACACCTATTCAAACTTTAATGAATTATTAAATGCAACAAACTGCTAACTAGACATTTTAGGAACCTAAGACAATTAGGAGTCTAGCTCCACATCATGTTGATAATAACATTAATCACAATAAAGACTCGTTCTTTGACAAGTGGTTCCCTTCAGTTTAACTTTGATGGATGTTTAAAGTTCCTTGCTGGCCCTTAATATCTTATCTCTTTTACTGCTCCTACAAAGTAGGAAACTACCCCTTTTTCTTGCATTTGGTTTCCTCAAGCATGTTTGAGACTAATTAACCATGATGTCTTCTTTGATCACACAGGAGTGTATTGTAGTGCCACGTTCTTGATGTGTTGTAGACCCTTTCCATATATTCGTATGGAGACAAAACTTCTTCAAAGCCATTTGAAACATTGTGGAGAAAACTAGCAGTGATTTGTATGACAAAACTTATAGTTCATATTTATTTTCCTCATCTTGTTTTACCTTTTCCTGTTGCTTGCACATTCTAATGATCCTTTTTTGACACTCCCCTTTTCAAAAAAATTCTCCTTGATTACTCAAAATTGGTCAACTGAGTTTAATTATGTGGCTACAGTAGTTTCGTAGCACGCTACGAAACTACTGTGTAATCACAAAACACAGTTTAACACCAAAATCTGACTGATTTGAGCCTCTTTTATCTTAACATATCCCTTTCAACTGTCCTGAAGCTATCAAAACTAAGTAGAGATGTATCATTCTTCAAGAAATTGTAACAAGGTAAATCATCAAAATTTTGAATATAACCTTACTTGCTGTGTGGTTCTCTTAAGGAGATCTTTCCCGCTGGCTTAGCTGCATCCTCAAATCTTCAATTTTCCTTTTCATAACTCTGATCCCAGCTCTTAGTTTTGTGTTGACCCTTCTGATGAATGCTGCTTCCTTTAGTGCAGGGACTGTCCAGGTATAATATTGTGTATTACAGTCAACCACCTCAGGTATTTGAAATGTTTTATCTTCCCACAGAGCTTGCATTTTGTCAAAATGAGCCTCCTTGATTGCATGCTTCCTAGAGGCTTTCTTCAATCTAGCAATTTCAAGATTTTCTAACCTCAATTTATTTTTCAATTCTTCAACACTATATTCCTCTGGTGGGATGATTGCCTTTCCCCTATATTCTCTATGCAGTTGTGATGATATTTCTAATGAAGTCACAAGTCTGTCATGAGCTTTTACGATCTCCTCTATTCCACCTACTTCTGGCAGCATCTCTTGCATCTGTTTGAAATTCCTCGTCACGGGTCTTCTTGGCTTAAAGACAAATTAAGCAATCTGATCATCAAACTTGAGCTTTTTCGAGGCTTTGACTCTTTTAGTCTTGTCTTTACTCGATTCTATCAAATCTGCTTGAACCAAGGTAGATTATTCAATGTCAATGGCTTGCAGTAATTCATTCAAGCTTCCCTTTGAAACAGGGCTTTCCTCAGCAGCCACCTTCTTGCCTTTTTCCTTAGCTAATTGACTCCTGGTCATTCTTCTCTGGACAACTTCTCCTGTAGATGATTCACTTCTACCTTCTTTGATCTGAGTTTTCTCTTTCAGGGACTGCTGGGGTGTGTCTTGGATAACCATTGATCTGGCAAACTCCCTTACTTGTTTCCTAGCTTTCAATTTTGTGAATCTCTTGGATCTTGTTTCAGTACGATGATCAGTGGTTGGTGGAGAAGCTTTCATAACTAGGGGGCTAAGACCAGTTTCATTTTTAAAACCAAACATAAACATGAATGTGGGCCAATCCCTACCTACTCTCTGGATTTCATGCAAAACAATCAACTTAACTAAGCCGTGGTGAAACAATGAGGTCTCACAGTATTCTTTCCTTAGCTGCACCTTGTCACACATTTTGCTTAAGCTACGAAATAAATAGAAAGGTAAATCAATAGACATCTTTCCTGTGAAATGCGGCAGAAGCTTGAAACGATATGAGTACACCTTATTATATCTCCCTTCACAGGTAAGGTACCTCCGTATGTAGGTAAGCAAATTGGCATATGAGTCTTTGACATAATTTCTAGGCACAAACTTGTTTAAATCTGATTCAATGAACTCCGGCTTCAAAAATTCTTTGCAGGGGGTCATATCAAATTAAAAAAATTTAAACCATTTTTCTTGTCCTCTTGGAATCTCAGTGACTATGGTGATTACCTTTGGTGAAATTTGCAATTCAAGCACACCAACTTTTGAATTTAGTCCAGTGATATTCAAAGCAAACTCTTTGGTGATTTGTGCATGACCTCCCTGGAGTTTTTCGCAGAAATTCCAACATCC
The DNA here is from genome assembly GCA_000404065.3 of Pinus taeda. Classification (NCBI taxonomy): domain Eukaryota; kingdom Viridiplantae; phylum Streptophyta; class Pinopsida; order Pinales; family Pinaceae; genus Pinus; species Pinus taeda. The sequence continues at coordinate 145,745 of APFE030398222.1, read as the reverse complement.
AACCTGCTTGAATGCACGTTCTACTTCCCTGTTCTTCAAGATAATGTATAGATCTTCAATTTCACTCCTCAAACATCTACCTAACATGTGCTCTTTCCTTTCTGTAGGTCCTTACATGAGATTTCGGTGTAATGAAAACTTGATAGACTGGCACTGTCCCAACCTTTGATCACTGCCTCGCTTGACATTTGAGGAATTCAAATTTAACATTTGTTGATTATTCCTCATGCAATAAATACAATCATAATCATGATTGTGAATACCTGGCTCTTCATGAAACTTGCAATCCAAGAATACCAAGGCACCTAATGACTCTAATGATGAAGATAAGCGGTTAGACATGATAGGCGAAGTGTATAAGCTGACAGTGGATGATGCAACCATAACTGAATGTGACAGATATGATAGCTAAGAAAGATATGCTACGGATTGCACGAATCTCCAATTTCATAGTGCAGCCAGTGTAAAATCTGGGTTTTGTGCTACGTAAAATCCTAGACTTGTTTCCGCCCTATGAAAACTCCTAAACTACTTTATAACACATCAGAACCTTAAAACAAACTTGATACAAGGCATTTATGTGGGTTGTGGGACCAATGATGAATGAGAATGAATTATTTACCTTTATGCAACCATACCAAAAAGATTCTAAAGACTTAGACACTACACTGAACATGGAAAAACTGAACTTGGACTAACACCTAACCTTCACAAATAAACAGATGTGAAAAATTTAGTAATCGCTTCTTGAGTGATAACAACAACAACAAATAAAATTAATATAATAGAAGCTACCTTGTCAACAGGAGAAAAAAATATCACCCAAATCAATTCCTAACACCTGGGAATTACCTTTTGCTACCAACTGAGCTTTGTATTTCTTCACCTTTCCTTCTGCATTTGTCTTCTTCTTGAACACCCATTTGCTACCAATGGGTTTCCTTCCAGCCAGAAACTCCACCAGATCCCAAGCCTCATTTTTGTGAAAAGATGCCATTTCATCAACCATGGCCTCTTTCTAGAGTTTGCTATCCTCTAAATCTACTTATTCCTTCACAGTTCTGGGATCTTCATCAGTAATAGATAAAGAAAAATTTGAATAGAAAGCAGATGGACTATACATTTTTGGATGCTTTCTTTCTCAAACTGATCTTCTCACAACCAAAGTTTGTGGCTCTTCATCTTCTGATTCCTCTTCTATTGTAGAATCTGATTCTTCCTCCTTTAGCTCAAACTCTATCTTCTCAAGTTCCTTTGATGGGACTTCATGTTTAATAACATATTTCACCTCTCTGAACACCACATCTTGGTTGTACACAACCTTCCTTGTTACTAGGTTCCAAAGCTTATAACCCTTTAAACCATCCTTATACCCAATAAAGATGCACTTTTCAGATTTACCGTCCAACTTGGTTCTTTTCTCCTTCGGAACATGTACATATGCATCACATCAAAATACCCTTAGATGTGAAAGAGCGGGTTTCTTACCAGTCCATACCTATTGTGGAGTCTTATCCTCCAACATTGATGAAGGTGATCTGTTGACTAGGTAACACGTTGTCTCCACCACCTCTGCCCAGAATTCTTGTCTTAACCTGGCACCACTAAGCATGCTTCTTTCGCTTTCCATCAATGTCTTGTTCATTCTTCTTATAGCTCCATTTTTCTAAGGTGTATATGGAGTAGTGTTCTATTGTGCTATACCACACTTCTTACATAATTATTCAAATTCCTTACTGCAAAACTATCCACCATTATCTATCCTCAACACCTTTATCTTCTTCTCTGTTTAGTTCTCCACCAGAGCCTTAAATTCTTTAAACCTGTCAAAGACTTCAGATTTCTTCTTTAGGAAATATATCAATGTATTCCTTGAGAAATCATCTATAAATGATACATAGTACACAAACTTACCCAGTGACGGAACCTTCACAGGTCCAAACACATCATTGTGCACAAGCTCTAATATCTATTTCACCCTCCTACCACCCTAAGGGAAACTCACCCAATTCTGCTTCCCATATACGCAATTTTTAGAGAAATCAAAAACGAGCGAGCTATTACTCATACCTTCTACCATAACTTTACCATGAAGTATTCGAAGGCCCTTCTCTCCAGCATGTCGAAGACTTTGATGCCACAACATGGTCTTCTCTCCAGAGACAACTATATTTTCTGCTCCACTTTCAGGAACCACAGAACTGTTGCATCCATCAACAATAGTGCTACCTTGTAGCTTGTATGGAGTTCCAATCTGAATTCTCTGCATCAATACCAGTGCTACCCAAACCATCTTGTAGGTGTATTTCTCGAACATTATTTTTACACCTGCATCATCTAGCTTGCTTACAGAAATCAGATTTTTGGCCAATGTAGGAATATGCAAAACACCCAGAAGTGTTCTAATCCTTCCACCTTGCAACTTCAACTTTACTTTTCCGTGACCAACAATTCTAGCCTTCCTATCATCCCCTAAGAAGACATCACCACATCATATTTCTCATACTCATAGAACCACTCTCTATGGGGAGTGAAGTGAAAGGATGCACTTGAGTTAATCAACCATGCCTCATGATCTACATGTGTACATGAAGAAGCCAAGTATACATCCCCACCTTCATCTGAGGTGGTTTCTGCCTCTGCAAAGGAGCATCATCAGATCCTTTCCTTTGTGAGGAGCTTTAGATTTACAATCCCTTTTGTAGTGCCCTTCCTTTCCACATTTCTAGCACAATACCTTTACAGGTTTTCTTGGAGATTTAGATTGCCCTCTAGATTTAGATCTCTCACTCGATGACTTATTTTTGTTTCTGTTATGGGATCGTCCTTGTACAGACAAGGCATCACCATTCTGGCTCTCCATATTTTTCTGTCTCATATCCTTCGTGAACAAGGATGAGACCATTTCATCAAATTGCAAGCCAGTTGCATTGCTACCTATTGCAATAACCAGACTATACCACGAATTTGGTGGAGAAAAAAACAAATTGATGCACTTATGTTCATCTGAGATTTTAATATCAACAGATAAGAATTGATTTACCATAGTATTAAATGCATTTAGATTCTCTATCACCGAGTCTCCATCTTTCATCCTTAGGTTATACAGTTTTTTCCATAGGAGCAGTTTATTCACTAGAGACTTAGATCGGTACAAAGTCCCCAACTTGTCCCACAAAGCCTTTGTTGTAGCTTCCCTTGATACATTTAGCAATACTGAATCTGAGACACACAATTGTATTCTACTTTTTTCCTTCTGATCCAACTTCTTCCATTATTCATTGGACACTCTCGTTGGTTTAGTACCCAAAGCTATTGCGATCCATTGATCTTTGTCCACCAACAGATCCTCCATCTTGAGTTTCCACAACTCAAAACTCTGACTATTAAATTTCTCAATCTCTATCTTTCTACTACTCACCATCTTCTTTCACCACCAGAATCAATCCCACAAATCTCCCACTGAATAGGGTCTACCATAGGCCCGAGCGAAACCCCTCAACAACAAAGGTGTCCCCTTGAAGCCAAAATAACTTTGATACCAAATGTAGGTTTTAACTTCGTACATAAATTACCTACATGTGAATTCTAAGAACAAAAAATAAACAATGCAAGAGTATAACACATAAAACACATATACATAGATATTTTCCCCTGGATCCCAAAATCGGGACCAACAGTACATATATATACATGTCGAAGCATCCAATACTATGGACCAAAAACCATCGCGCCTAAAACCATGTGCGAAATCCATCCATAAATCCATAGATGAGTTCGCCCACCTAATATAGGGTCCAGAAAAAAATTCCCTAGGGCACTGCCCCTGACCCTATAGAGGAATCCCCTGGAAAAGGGGGGATGCCACCCCTCCACTACGCAATCGGTGCAACGAAAGTTGGGGGAGGGGGGGGGGGGCCTAGTCATGGAAAGAATAAAACACAACACAACATTAAATAATAAAATGAAGCAGGCTCAAAGTTGTTCGTGATCCACCCAACATCACGCTACCAAAAAGTACTGTTAACTTTGTTATACAATACTGACTTTTCAAGGACAGAAAGGAGCTTGGTCTACTTGGTTGAGCTTAAAAGGAGGCTCATAATGGTAATTTTCCCCTTTTCCTTCTATCCCGCTTGTCCTCCCTCATCTTCGTTTCCTTGGTTTTCCCTATAAACCCGACAAATAACCGCTTTGGCCTTAGCCCCAAGTGCCAATAGCCCAAACCCCCATAAAATCATGCCCATATGACTTTGCACCTTTATAACTCATCACCTTTTGTCCCAGCCGTTGATCTTCCTTGCCGAATCTAACGGCTCCCGTCGCTCCCAATAAAGCAACTTGCCTGATCTTTTCTCCACCGTCTGATCATCTTCGCCGAGATCTAATGGCCTTCGCACCTATCACGCCCATGATGAGATGGAATGTTAGTGTGCGATGAGAGCGGTTTTTCTCTCTCATCCGCTGCTACGTGTCGATCGCTGAGTGGCATCACTCGGTCTTGTCCTTTTACTGCTTTATACTTGAAGGTGATGCAATCAATACCATTTACCGCTTGACCTATCCGCACTTCCCGATAACTACCTTGTAACTCCACTGCCCGATCACCATTCGATCTAGCTGCCTAGTATCTAATGGCCCAAATTTATCTCGCTCTGACCTCAGTTGATATCCTCTGCTGATCCATCTCTACTATCCATTTCCCTAATCTGATGGCCATCCTTTCTACTCATCCATACCATCCACTCACCCATGAAGTCCACGCCCTCTGACCACTCCGATTGTCCGAAGGAGGAAGGTGACCAGCTTGCTAGTACTAGCCTCAATAAATCCCCAACAACCATGTTTAACAAATAGTATGGCAAACGGGAAAAAGGACAAGCACACCCCCGTAACCGAATTTATTAGTCATGGAGGTACATTGGTACGAGCACTCCAACTACCTAAGAGGACAGCACAACACCTGAGTAGATCAGATTCATCCACTACAGCAAGCAAACATAGCCAGAGACTCCATCAGGCAGTTAAATGCAGTTGGTGGTCAATTATGACCCCTCCATGCCTAAAGGTCCAAGTGCCTTTGTAATGAAACTCGATAAATACCCAGAAGAAAGATGTAATCAGGGTTGATGGTTGGTGGTTGGCATTTTGATGTAAGGTTCAACTTCTGGAGACTGTAGATATTTTATCACTTGCAACGTCTCATCTTCATTTTCAGCTAATACAAGCTTCTTTTTCTATTAACTACTCACTTTCCATTTTCCTCTGTTCCAAACTTGTGCCTAATATGCTATGTCTTGATCTTTGAATTTAGCACCGAATGAATATCATCTCATAACTGTGTTATATTGTTGAATGTACCATTGAACAAGTTACTTAGGTTTCTTTCTTTCTGATGCAAGAGAGTTGTCATCCTGTCTATGCATTAGTAGAATATATTTACAAGTTTCTTTACTAGTTGCAGTTGGCCATCACATGGTCTTGTGTATCTGCTAGTGTGGTTAGTATTCTCCATATTTACCCAATATCTAAATTGTGAGCATTTGGTGGTCTAAAGCCTTGTAGGCTAGGGGTGTTCATGCATGTCTGGAGTGAGGCAAAATAGAAGTGGTTATCTGGCTTGGACAAGCATCAGTCCTTCCATTGAACCTGCAACCCTGCAACAATAAGTTGAATTTATATGTTACCAGGCATCTTCGAGCTACAACCTAGGAGAGTTTCTTAGAATCCTAACATAATTTGTGCCATTACTAGGGAGAGGAGATTGAAGCTCAGCTTCCCTGGGAGAATGACATAGATCCAACTTTGATGATAGACAATGTCTAGACACATTTTTCAGTTTTAATCATCTATCTGGTGACTCTACTAGAGGACCAACCTTTGGTGACTCCACATCTCAGTTTTGGCTTAGTTTGTAAGGCATACTCCGAGAAATCCTTAGAAATCACCAGTTGACCTAGTTATTGACCCTGAGAAGATTGTCAAGTAGAGAAAAACATCACGAAAGGAGCATCAGGATCAGGTAAGCATAAACAGTCTTATGTATCTTCGCAAGAAAGGCTCATAGCTAAGCATGTACCTGTTGAAAATATAGAGCCTAGCATTATCAGTGAAGAAATACTCCTAGAGATTCATAAAGCTCCTTCTCTAATAAGTTCCCCTTTGGATCTCAGTCCAAAGAAAACTTCCCCTATATTCTATCAGTTTCCTTCTACCCTGTCATTCATTTATCAACCTTCTGTCATCCAAACGACCAATACCCTTCCATCCATCCTAGTCATGGAAGGCCCACAAGCACCTACCAAAATGGAAAGAATCATAGCTTCTAGGTATGTACCCCCAGTTTTTCCTGTTCCTTTGAATGCCATGCCCGTAGGTGAATATCATAAATACATGCCTAAGTTCACTGGTACAGAGGGAGTAACAAATGAAGAACACCTTGAGTCTTTTATAGCTATGCTGATAACCTAGATATCAGTGAAGATGATGTGTGGATGAGGGTATTTGTCCAAAACCTTGATGGAGAGGCTAGAAAATGGTTCAAGGAGCTGAACCCTAGGTCTATAACAAATATTGAAGCATTAGATGATGTGTTTTTAAAGCATAGGGGAGATAAGAAAGACCTTCTATATTACCATACTAAGTTTGGCAACCTCAAGAGGGAAAATGGGGAATCATTGTCTGATTTTAATAAAAGATTCAATCATATGTATGATAAGATACTAGTTGAAGTAAAGCCTACCCCCACCTCTACCAAATTCACTTATGTCAATGCATTTGACTCTGATTTCTACCTGCTATTGAGAGAAAGAAGATGTGCCACCCTAGCTGAAATGCAAGATGCAGCCCTAGAGGTGGAATCCAATATCATGGCTGCAGAAAAACTCAAAGGTCATGCCGATAGAAGGAGGTAGAGAGGTGAGGCTTATTCTTCCTCTGCTTCATCTTTAGAACCCAAATTAGATAAAATGACTAGAATGATAGAATCATTAGCTACTGAAATATCCAAACTGAAGGTTGAGGAGAACTCTAGGAAAGAAAGGCTGCCCAACACATTTGCTCCTAGAAACCCAAATCAATTCAGAAGAGCAAATGATCAATCAAAAATCATTCAGAGGGGCAAAGAGGCTAGAGAAGAACAAAGGGTTAAGACTCCTTTCCAGAACATAGTCATGGAGGAGGAACAATTTGATGAAGAGGATGAGATTCACTGGATGGAAGACAAGGGCAGTGTTTCCTTTTTGACATTGGCTTCCTATGAAGATTCATTACTCCAGGACCAGACTAGCCAAGAGTGGGATAGAGAAGCTATTCTACAGACTGAAGACTAGCAAAGATATAACTTGAGGTCAAGAACGAGTAATGCCAAAGAGAACCATGCTCAAAGAGCTACCGTCCCCATAGAGTAGCAGGTCAGCAAACAAAAGAGACTAGCAGTTGATCTAGTCATCATCAAAACACTAGCTCAAGAGGTAAGAGGTCCTAACAAGTCCCCTTCCCTTTTCAGTTTTGAATCAGAAGTCGAGAAACTTAAAATATTTGTGCCTCTGATTGAACTTGTAAAGAGTGAGGCTTTCAGAAAGCCCATCCTTGAAGACCTTGAGCTAAAAGCCGCACAAGCCTCCACTGACTATGTCAATTTACAAGATGATAAACTTGCAATCATGCTTAGCCCAATGACTGAACTCGCTGATGATAATTCTCCATCATTTTATGTCTCATTGACCATTCATGGAAAAATCCTCCACAACTACCTGTTGGACATAGGGGCCAGCCATAATCTGATGCCCAAAGCTATCATGAAAGAGTTAGGCCTTGATATCACCAAACCATCTCATGATTTATTCTCCTTTGATTCAAGGAAGGTGAAGTGCCTTGGGTTAATCAAAGATCTAGATATCACCCTAACTCAGCTGCCCATGAAGAGCATGATGATGGACATTGTGGTAGAAAATGTCCCCCCTAAGTTTGGTATGTTGTTGTCCAAAGGGTGGATTAAGAGACTGAGTGGGACATTACAAAATAACTTATCTTATGCCACTATCCTAGTCTTTGGAGGAGAAAGCAGAAGACTATACAGGGAAGCTCAACTAACCTATATCATTAGTGATGAGAAGAACCCCACTAATCATCCTATTTATGTTGTGGAAACTGATTTTGGGGCATGTATTCTCCAAATTGAAGAATCCCAGAAGGCCTTGGTGAAACTCAAGAAAATAGTAGATCAAGCCATGGAAGAGGAAGGGACACAAGCTTGGGATATGTTCTTTGATGGAGCATGTTCAAAGGAAACTGCAGGAGTAGGAGTGGTGTTGGTATCTCCAAAGCAAGAAAGCACACATCTGTCGTTCAAACCGACTTTTCAGGTCACCAAAAATATAGCCGAGTAATAGGCTTTGATATTGGGCTTGAATGCTACCAAAGATAGAGGAATCAGGGACATAAAGCTGTTTGGAGACGCTGATCTCATCATTCAGCAAGTGAAAAACATGTTCCAAGAAAGGCACCCAAGGCTAAAAGCATACAGAGATGAGGTATGGAGACTCAAAAATTCTTTTGATAGTTTTTGTATCTCATATATCCCTAGAGTAAAAAATCAGCTTGTTGATTCCCTTGATGTGTCTGCTAGAATGTTTATCCCTCCCTTGCCCCCAAGATTGGTTTATGAAGTCTAGATAAAGTATAGACCATCCTTTCCTAATAATGTATAGCATTGGAAAGTTTTTGATGATGATGATGAGGTAAATAGGTTTCTGCAAGTCATTGGTGAATTCTTTGAAATGAAAATTAACCAAGAGAATGAAACCTTGGAAGAAATTCTAGAGTCCAGTCTAAAGAACAAAATTGTTCCTGGTAGCATCATTCAGTTGCCCAACAATCATATACCTAGTGCCTCTAGAGAAGCTGTTTGAACAGAATGATGTGCCTTATAAGGCTGCCCAAAAAGAAGATTAGTCTGCAGTCTGTAGGCACAACATAGGGAGTCCAGATCATCCCAAGTATATAAATCTGTCCACCCATTTGTCTGCTGCCCAAAGTTCTGAGTACTACACCCTTATGAAGTAGTTTGTTGATGTCTTTGACTAGGAATATAGTGACCTTAAGAGTTATGACAAGAAGATCATCCAGCATAAGATCCCCTTGCAGAAAGACACCATCCCTTTCAAGCAGAAACTAAGACCCATAAATCCTTTGCTCCTCCCTCTGATTGAAAAAGAAATCAAGAAGTTGTTGGCTGCCAAAATCATAGTTCCTTTAAGATATTCAAAGTGGGTAGCCAACTTGGTAGTAGTGAGGAAGAAAAGTGGAGAAATAAGGCTTTGTGTTGAGTTCAAGAACCTCAACAAATGCTCCAAGAAAGACAACTATCCCCTGCCAAAGATGGAGCATTTGTTGCATAAAGTCTCAGGAGCCAGAGTGATGTCTTTCCTGGATGGATTTTTAGGGTATAACCAAGTTGTTGTACATCCAAATGATCAAGAAAATATTGCATTCACCATGCCTTAGGGCACTTTTATGTACTCCAAGATCCCTTTTGGGCTGATGAATGTTGGAGCCACCTTTCAGAGAGCTATGGATATAGTGTTTGTAGGGGAGAAGGATAAGTTCATCCTGGTCTACCTAGATGATATAACAGTATACTCCAGCAGTCATCAAGATCATTTACAACATTTAAAGGAAGTGTTTCTGAAGTGCAGAAGGTTTGGAATATCAGTCAATCCTAAGAAGTCACAATTTGGTTTAGAAGAGGGCAAGTTGTTAGGATATATTGTTTCTGCTGCAGGTGTTAAAATTGACCCAAAAAGAGTAAAAGCAATATAGACCTTGTCTATCCCAAGATCAAAAAAGGACATCCAATCCTTTCTTGGAAAAATAAATTTTGTAAGGAGGTTTATTCCTAATTTTGCAGAACTTGTAAAGCACATCACCTCCATGCTGAAAAAGGGGTCAGAAATCAAATGGACTAATGCAACAAGAAAATCTTTTGAAGCCATCAAAAGAGCCATTATGGAATCTCCCACTTTAATTAGCCTAGACTATAGCAAGGCGTTCCATATTTTCTCATTTGCTTCAGGTGACACCCTTGCAGTAGTTTTATTGTAGAAAGATGATGAGGGTTCAAAGCATCCAGTGGCATTCTTCAGCAAAACATTAAGATATGTTGAACTAAGGTATGATATCATCAAAAAATAGGCCTATGCTCTTATCAAATCCTTGAAAGCTTTCAGAATATACATTATGCACTCCAAAGTAGTTGCATATGTGCCCTCTGCTTTAGTAAAGGATGTCCTAACGCAACCAGATGTTGATGGAAGAAGGGCTGAATGGATTACAAGGCTCATTGAATTTAATATAGAATTGAAGCCCACCAAGCTTGTCAGAGGTCAGGGCCTTGCCAAGCTAATGGCAGAAGAAAATTGCAGGATGCTGGAGATGAATTGGATAGGCACAAATTTAGGGAATGAACAGACAGAAGAGGCCATCGTACAACATGACCAGTCATTGGCAGAAAATCTAGCTTCTTGTGAATGGTATTCTACCATAGCTCAAATTTTGTTGAAGCTAGAAGTTCCTCCAGGCTTAAGTTCAAGTCAAGCCAGAACTGTCAAGCTCAGAGAAGCCAAGTATTGCATTCATGAAAACTTGTTGTATTGGAGAGATCCCTCTAGAATTCTTTTAAGATGTCTAGACAAAGAACAATCCATGGAGGTCATGTATCAGATTCATTCTGGCATATGTGGAGGACATCACTACAAAGAACAATAACTAGAAGATTCTCAGAGCTAGGTATTATTGGCTTACCTTGTTTTCTGATGTCTTTTCATTCATGAAATCCTGTGATAGGTGTTAGAGATTTGAAGGAAAACAACAGTTGAAGTCCCTACCCTTAAAGCCAATACATGCGAGTGGCCCTTTTCAACAGTGGGGTTTGGATTTCATAGGGGAAATTAATCCACCTTCCAGTGGCCAGCATAGATGGATCCTCGTAGCCACTGACTACTTCACTAAATGGATTGAGGCCATCCCTACTAGGAAAGTTGATCACCATGTGGTCGTGAAGTTCTTGACAGAAAATATTTTCACCAAGTTTGGCTATCCATACAAATTAGTTATAGACAATGCAGCAGCCTTCAGGGAAAAAGAGTTGGCAGACATGTGTGACTCAATGGGTATTAAGCTAGTGTGTTCCACCTTATATTACCCTCAAGGTAATGGTCTAGAAGGATCATCCAACAAGAGCCTGATAAGGATAATCAAGAAGCTGCTAGATGACAATAAAAGGAACTAGAATTCCAAGCTAAAGTATGCATTATGGGCTGACAGGGTAACCACCAAGAAATCCATAGGAAATTCCCCGTTCAGGCTAGTATATGACACTGAGGCTGTATTCCCAATCCAGTTGACCCTCCCTGTGGCAAAGTTCTTGTAGGAAGAGCATAATGAGGAAGAGGACATGGCAAAAAGGATTACTGACTTGGCAGAAGTCCATGAAATCAGAGAGCAGCTGGTTGAAAAGTTTGTAGCACATCAACATAGGATCAAGGAAGCCTTTGACAGAAAGGTAAAGGTAGATAGTTTTCAAGTTGGAGACTTGGTTCTTAAGTGGGATGCACTGAAGGAGAAGAAAGGAAACCATGGGAAGTTTGATGCTCTGTGGATTGGATCTTTTGTCATCACTCAGATCTAGGGGAAAAATACCTTCATGCTGCAAAGTGTGGAAGGAGAGACAGTTTTTGATGGCCCAATTAATGGGCGATTTTTGAGAATTTATGTTGTTTAAGGTCTTCGGGCCTTAATGTTGTAAATATGTTGTTTTTATCACATTTTAGCATAGGTTTAATTAGACTCCATGCCCAATGGAATACTAGGAAAAATGTTTTTAATCCTATTTTTGTATGAAGGCAGTGGTCTACAGTTCTTGAGACCTCACAGGGAGGATCTCATCCCAAAAAGGAGCCAGTGTTAGCTCTACTATACAACTTTGACATTTCAAGGATAGAGAGGAGCTTGGTCTGCTTGGTTGAGCTTAAAAGGAGGCTGATAATGACCATTCTCCCTTTTTCCTTCTATCCCGCTTGTCCTCCCTCATCTTTGTTTCCTTGGTTTTTACTATAAACCCAAAAATTAACCCCTTTGGCATTAGCCCCAAGCGCCAATAGACTAAACCCCCATAAAATCGTGTCCATATGACTTTATGCCTTTATAACTCATCGCCTTTTATCCTAGCCATTAATCTTCTCTGTTGAATCTAACGGGTCCTGTCATGCCTAATAAAGAAAATTTCCCGATCATTCCTCTACTGTCTAATCATCTCCGCCAAGATCTGATGACCTTCACACTTATCGCGCCCACAATGAGATCAAACATTAGCACGCGATGAGAGCAGTTTTTCTCTCTCATCCGCCGCTACGTGTTGATCAGTGAGTGGCATCGCTCGATCTTGTCCTTTTACCGCTTTATACCTGAAGGCAGCGCAATCAATACCGTTTACTGCCTAACCTATCCACCCCACCCGATAACTACCGTGCAACTCCACCGCTTGATCACCATTCGATCTGGCTGCTTAGTATCTAATGGCCGAAATTTAACCTGCTCCCACTTCGGTTGATATCCTTTGCTGATCCATCACCGTTGTCCATTTCCTCGATTCGTCGGCCATCCTTTCCGCTCATCTATACCATCCACTTGCCCATGTAGTCCATGTCCTCTGACCACTCTGATTGTCCAAAGGAGGAAGGTGAACAGCTTGCCAGTACCAGTCTTAGTAAATCCCTAACAACCATGTTTAACAAATAGTATGGCAAAGGGGAAAAAGAACAAGCATTCCCCCATAACTGAATTTATCAGACATGGAGCTACATTGGTATGAGCACTCCAATTGCCTAAGAGACAGCACATCACCTGAGCAAATCGTTCTCATCCACTGAAGCAAGCAAACACAACCAGAGTCTCCATCAAGTAGTTAAATGCGGTTGGTGGTCAATTATAACCTCTCCATGCCTAAATGACCAAGTGTCTTTGTAATGAAACTCGATAAATGCCCAGAAGAAAGATGTAATTAGGGTTGATGGTTGGTGGTCGGCATTCTGATGTAAGGTTCAACTTCTAGAGACTGTAGATATTTTTTCACTTGTAGCGTCTTGTCTTAATTTTTAGCTAATACAAGCTTCTTTTGCTATTAACTACTCACTTTCCATTTTCCTCTATTCCAAACTTGTGCTTGATATGTTGTGTCCTTGATCTTTGAAGTTTAGCACCGAATGACTATCATCTCATATCTGTGTTAGATTGTTGAATGTACCATTGAATAGGTTACTTAGGTTTCTTTCTTTCTAATGCAAGAGAGCTATCATCTTGTCTAGTATGCATTAGTAGAATATATTTACAAGTTTCTTTACTAGTTGCAACCGACCATCACATGGTCTTATGTATCTGCTAGTGTGGTTAGTATTCTCCATATTTACCTAATATCTAAACTATGAGCATTTGGTGGTCTAAAGCCTTGTAGTCTGGGGGTGTTCACGCATGTCTGGAGTAAGGAAAAATATAAGTGGTTATGTATCTTGGGCAAGCATTAGTCCTTCCATTGAACTTGCAACCCTACAACAATAAGTTGAATTTATATGTTACTAGGCATCTTTGAGCTACAACCTAGGAGATATTCTTGGAATCCTAACAAGTACCATATGTAAATCATGTCATTTCGTTAAGCAAATCAGATTTCAATTCAATGCCAAAGAAGGATCAACAAGTAATCCTCTTGAACTTATACATATTGATCTGTGTGGACCAGTGAGGAAAAACTCCTCGTGGAGAACAATACTATATCTTATTCATTGATGACTTTTCTAGAATGTGCTGGATTGGTTTACTGAAACACAAAAATGAAGAATTTGATAAATTTAAAGTCTTCAAATAATTAGTTGAAAATGAATTATATCTTAAAATCAAATGTCTCAGATCTAACCGAAGAGTAGAATACATATTAGATGAATTATTTGATTTCTGTGAACAACATCCCATAAAAAGACAATTTTTTGTAGCTAAGACTCCTCAACAGAATGGTGTGGCAGAAAGAATGAATAGAACTATTCAACAAATGGCTCGTGCTATTCTTGATGAGCCTATAACTCCTAACAACTTCTAGGGTGAAGCTACACATACCGTAGTAAATATTCTCAACAAGGCTCATGTTCGCGTGAATAGTGATAAAACTTCATTTGAACTTTGGTATGGTAAGCCTCCCATTGTAAAGAGTTTTAGAGTTTTTGGAAGTAAATGTTTCATAAAAAATAATGATGAAAAACTTGGTAAGTTTGAAGCTAAAGAATATGAAGGAATACTTCTTGGTTACTCATCTATAAGCAAAGGATATAAATCCTACAATAAAAGACTTTGGAAAATTGTTGAATGCATTGATGTTGTGATTAATAAAGATGCATAAATCCCTAAAAGGTAACATAATCAAAAGAGGATGATGATGGTGAATGTGTTTCCACATCAAATCAAAATGATATAGAAGAAGAAACTAATGAAGCATTAGAAGAAGACACATTAGACAAAGAAAAGGCTCCATCCAAGTATGTTCAAAAGAATCATTTAGAAACTCAAATTCTAGGAGAAAAGGAATATGGGGTACAAACAAGAAGAGCCCTTGTAGGATCTCTTAGTTATCTAGCTTTATTATCCACCATTGAACCACAAAATTTGAATCAAGCTAGTAAATATGAATGTTGTGTTAAGGTAATGAATGAAGAACTTGATCAAATTGAAAAGAATGATACTTGGGAATTGGTTCCAAGGCCTCATGATAAAAATGTTATTAGGACAAAATGGATATTCAAAAAAATGTTGAATGAAAATGGAGAGGTCATTAGGAACAAAGCTAGACTTGTTTGTAAAGGTTATGCTCAACAAGAAGGTATAGGATTTGAAGGAACATTTGCACTAGTAGCTAGACTTGAAGCCATAAGAATGTTTCCTGCATTGTCAAGTTTTCCACATTTCAAATTTTATCAAATGGATGCAAAATTTTCTTTCCTTAATGGAGATCTAGAAAAAGAAGTATATATTAGACAACCAGAAGGATTCATTTTTGGGAATGACTAAAACCTTGTATGAAAACTCAAAAGGATTTATATGCGCTAAAACAAGCTCGCGGGCATGGTATTATCATGTTGACAAATATCTTCAGCAACAAGGTTTCACAAAAGGATCCACAAATAACAACTTGTACACAAAAATTGAGGATGATAAACTGTTAATTATTGTTGTTTTTGTTGATCATATCATCTTTGGTAGTAATGAAGAATCTATGAGTAAAACTTTTCTTTTGTTATGCAACAAGAATTTGAAATGTCTTTACTTGGGGAACTAACCTATTTTCTTGGTCTATAAGTGAAACAAGAAAAATGTGGCATCTTTCTCTCACAAACAAAATATCTCAAGCAGATTTTGAAGAAGTATGGGGTGGAAGATTGCAAACCTATATGTACTCCCATGATGGCAGGATGTAGCCTCAGTTCTAATGATGATTCTCCCACACTAAACCAACCAGAGTACATGTCTATGATTGGAGGTTTTCTTTATCTAACAAGTACCAGATGAAATATTGTGCATGCAGTTTGGATTATTGGATGTTTCCAAGCCAATCCAAAGGAATCACATCTTCAAGTAGTAAAGATAATATTCAAATATCTCAAAGGAACCCAAGACTTTGTTCTATGGTATCCTAAAGATTCAGATCTTACCCCTCATGCATACATAGATGCAGATTGGGTTGGAAATGTTGATGATCGAAAAAGCACTAGTGGAGGTCCATTTTACATGAGGCCCGAATTGGTATCTTAGTTCAGCAAGAAATAAAGTTCCATTGCATTATCTACAACGGAATCAGCATATGTGGTTGTTTCATCTTGTTTCACATAACTTATCTA
This sequence comes from Pinus taeda, assembly GCA_000404065.3. Lineage (NCBI taxonomy): Eukaryota > Viridiplantae > Streptophyta > Pinopsida > Pinales > Pinaceae > Pinus > Pinus taeda. The sequence goes on along the minus strand of APFE030398222.1, from coordinate 129,807 downwards.
GATGATGCAAACATTACAAGATATACAAATCAAATGTTCTCCACCAATCTCCATCCTATGTGATAATACAAGTGCTATTAGTATTTTAAAAAATCTTATTATGTTATGGTTGGGTAACCTTACTTGACAAATCATTAGATCAGTTGAACTTCTAACAACCATTGACACTCCTTATGGTGCTCTGCTCCTTGCCATTCCCTGCTTACTTAATGAATGTCACTTGCCACTTCTACTCCAAGATCAATCATATTCCAATTAAGTATCACTTTCTATGAGAACAAGTGCTTGAGAAAAAGGTTAAATTGGAGTGTGTTCCCTCCAAAGAAAAAGTTGTTGATATATTTATTAAACCTATTCCCAGAGAAGCATTTGAATATCTCAGACATAAATTGGGAGTTGTCTCTACCCCATTTTGTTGTTAATCTAGTCTTCTTAGTCTACAGGTGAAAATTTAAAAGGTTTCTTTTTGTATGCAAGTTTCATGAAGTATATTCACATATATATGCGAGTTTCCTTGGAGACAACCGTGTATGTTTTTCTATGATAGAAAAATAATGGTATAGATTCAAGATTAACCTATGACATGCTACGAATAGCTATGATTTGATTTTTCTTGTTCTGGTGTTGATGGGTGCAGTCTGCTGATATGGTATTGAGTTATGTTTTTCTCACTGATATTTATCTGATTGATGATGATGCTTTGGTGAATGAATTGTTTGCAATGAACATGTAGCATAGGTTCAAGGGGAGCATTAGCCTTGTAGAATATAACGCATTGTTGGCATTATCCTTGCTGAATTATGCTACTATTAAGATCTTTTGGTCTCAGTTATTAATGTCATACCTGTCATTTGATGTAAAGGGCATGTGGAGACCTATGATGTAATAATTGTCATATTCAATCATGTATGGACTTTTGGGTGGTTGAGTTAAATATGTATCCCCACATGGTTGGGTGACTCATATAAGTATGAGTCCTTGGTGATAGGAAGGTCATATTCATTTGATTTATAGATTCATGTTTGTCATTTGAAAATATTTCTAAAGAATCAACATGTGCTCAAGGGGAGCATGGACAACATAGTACAAATTAGATCCAAAGGGGGAGCTTTGGTTTGCCCTTTTCCCTTGATGTAAAAAGGGGAGAGTCTCTTGGTGTTTGAATAATGGTTATTTGATGTATCTAATAGGTTTCTACAGGTTTAGGTGATCAAAACCAACATGGTTTCCATCAAGTTGAAAGGGGGAGATTATTGGCATTATGATGCATGTGTTGTCCTTGATGGAAACTCACTTGTAACATAACAAGTATATGGTAACTAGATAAATCGATAGGTTAGTTCATATGACAGAGTCATGGAACATAATAATAGAATGATGGGACAAAGGTTTACAAATCAGAATCAGAAGTTTCATAAAGGTTAATATTTGAAGATATATAAATGAGTTCGTCAAGGAAAAGTCACATATACTAGCAGGTACAAAGAAGAAAAGTTGTGTACATGATGGGGAACTAATTTAAGAATAGCAAGGGTCCTTACCATGGTATTAGCCCACAATATTAAGTGTAGCAATGATTATTTGATCCCATCCAAGATTACCACTAGCACTAGTGTAGTTTTGACTCATGGTATTGGATAAGGCTCTAACTATAGAAGGAGATGAAGATGAAAGTGCTAAGTGTTCATGTGAAAAGGGTTTTGATGAATACTTCAATTTGAAGTATATTTGCATTGTAAGGGCCATAGTTGGCACATAGATCTAAAATAATTATGCACCGATGAATACAATTATGGATCAAAATCATGATACATTAAATGAATTTCCACTATATGATCTTCTCATGAATTGACTACATCTAAGTATTGACGCATGTTTCTATATTTGAATATTATGATCTGTCTTTTAGAAGTTCTGAAGAGATGCACAATTTTAGGTCCAAATTTGCAGATCTCTACGCGGGTTGGTCTGGGTGAAGTTGTGTATACACATGAGTTCGCTTCTTTAAAGTCACTCACATAAAGGATGGATTTATATTCATAAATGAGTGATCAACCTAATCAGTGACGTTGAATCTCTGATGTTTCTTAATGATTTCCTCATGTTGATCTGGGTTGAGTGTTAATGTTTAAAGTAGAACTTATTGAATGATGAATTTGAATTTGGTTACGTGTTGACTAGTTGAAAAGATTATTGATGCTCCTAACTATATGAGAGTTCTGTAAGCTAACATAATATTTTAGAATAACTCTAGTCAACACTATGTCTAATTCAAAATTTCAAGGTTTTAGTATATATTGAGATCTATATGCAGGTTGATCTACAAAAAAGCGCGTATACACATGGTTTACCTCAAATGAAGTAGCGTATACATGTTGGAATATGAATGATCATGGTTGGAGTTTATTTTGTGTGTTGATGCAGTATTCTGAGTACAGTTTCATGTTCTAGTTACAATGATATCACTTTTATTTTTGAATTAGGTTGGTGTTTGCTTAAGTTGATCTACAAGTTGTGATGTATTAAAGTAGGTGAATCCAGTGTGAAAATTTATGAAACATGGTCCACAGATGTTTCTGAGGGTTGGAGCCTTCAGTGAGGAAGTCAAAGCTTCCTGCCAATAGTAACCAATAATCAGATTAGGGGGTTGGAGCTCCCTTCCAGTGGGAGTTGGAGAATGAGTGAAGGTTGTAGCCTTCAACAGGTGGGTGCCTGTGTAGTGGAATGAGTCTGCACTAGTACAAGAATGCAAGAAGTTTTTGATATTAATAATTTTGAAGACCGGGACGACGACAATGGTGGTTTTCTCCCACATTGCGTTTCCACCTTAAATCTTGGTGTTCTTGTGTGTTTCTTATGTTTGATACTTTATTATGTTCTTACTGCACTTGCTTAGTGCTTATCAAATGCCTAAAAAATCTCTTACATTATGGTTTAATTTTAACGAATAAAGAGTTAGCTATTTTACAAGTTTACTAAGCATACACTAGTTTATTTTAGAATAGTTGTGTACATATGTGAGTTGTGTTTAGTAAAGTCGCGTACAAATTTCAAAAAAGAAAATTATTATTGTGATATTTTTACAATATTGATTCACCCCCCCCCCCCCCCCTGAATAATATTTTTCCTAAAAATTAATACCAGCATTTCCTTCTTCTAAAGTTGTTTTAAAGATTGAGGAGATTCCTCCAATGGACATTTTCTACAACCCTCATCACAATGTTGTAGTATATAGGGAAAGAAAGAAGGGAAATATCAACTATTCCAAGGCATTGGTTCCTGGTAATGCATCTTTTGAAGTATTATATTGAGGCTCCACAACAATTACTATAGAGGAATTGGGTAGACTTACGTAATTTACAAGTTCTTATACCTCAACCACTATTGAAAAAGATACAAAGGTACAACAACTCGTCAAGGAGAAAGAGGAAAAAATTTCACTATTAGAACAAAGTATTGAAGCAGAAAAGTAGAAGATAACAGACAACTAGTAGTTACAAGTGATATAGCTTCAACACAAATTTGATTCTCTCAGATTCCATTATGATGTAGATACATATGCTAGAGATACACAAATTTAGGAGCTGTAGAAAAGGATTGAACATTTGAATGTCAATACATAATTGGAAGAATTCAAGAAAGAGGATAAAGAGTTAAATACCCTTCTTGCCCAACAACAGATAGTCGTTTGCCAAAAATTGGAAATTATTCATGATCAATGCAAGACGACAAGCTCTTTGGTAGATCAATTATCAAATATGACATACTACTTTGAAGAGATAGAGGAGAAGATTTCTAGTTTCCTAACCTGGTAGGAAAGTGAGGAAGGAAGAGCAGCCAATCTTCCTAGAATTGAAGAGGCCCATAAATAAATTGTTTTAAGAGAATGGGAGATTTTCATAAACAAATAAGAAACAATTTAATGGCATGGACATTTCAAGCAATATCAATGAGGAACTGAGTGATAATTTAATCCAATATAATCTCATTCCAATTTGTCCCGAGGACACTTTATCCAATATCAAATTGTTGGCTAAGACATGGTAGGAATTTTCCAAGAAAAGGGTTGAGATTCTTGATCAATTGATCAAGATTAACTTAGATTAGCATTGGAAGTTCTTGGTAAAACCACATAGTCAATGGTTAATGCTTCAATGCTTTTCAAACACCACCACACAAATGCTGCCAACATTGAGAGGTATCATCTTTACGAGTCAAGTGGCATCTCTCGTTATCACTATTGATGTGTCTAATTTAAATTCAACTTATATGTGAAAAACGAGATCAATATATGTGGCGATTTAATCAACTAAATAAATTAAATTAGTTTCTTTCTTTAAGTTAATCTCACAACTCCATGATGATCTATATTGTCTAGAAATTTTCGGCAAAATCACATAAAAATTCTTTTGTCGACGTGTTTCGAACCAACTAGTGTGGTTCATCGTCAGGACAAGTTGAAGAACCAATCCAGATTTAGCTGGTTAAATAGTAAGTGCAAAGACTCCAACGGCTAGAATAATAACAGCTAATTTTAACACAAAGACATTATTCACAGATTTGGATGTGTGGATCAAGCAGGTAGAATTGGTAGTAGCAAGAGCAGCAAGGGTGGCAAAGAATATAATAAAAGTAGTCAATCACACTTTGCACACCACGAACTTGATAAAAGAAGGTAATCCAAAGTCACTACCAAATTTGAAATACTTGGATAAAAACTGAAAAGAAAAGTTGAAAGTCCAAAGAGAGGAAATCATGAAATTATCAAAGACTGACTTCGAGGCATAGTGGCAATTTCTTGTCAAACCTCATAGCCAAATTATGACACTAAATTTCTCACTCGATTCAACACAAATCATGTTGCCACCTCTTACATATGACATCTTTGCAGGACAGGTTAGAACGCAATTCGGGGCACCTCCTCAATTAAAACCAATGTCCAATATATGCGATCTCAAGGAAAAGCTAGCAGACAAGAAGACATATTAATAACCTCTCATAATCAAATCACTTTTATTTTTAGAGTTAGTTTCTAGTTAAGAGGAAGGTTGCTTGAAACCTCCTCAAATATTTTGTATAATCTATTTTTGAACTTTAGTTAGGTAGTATTTATACCCTTCTCATGCATTTAGAGAAAGGTCCACAATTTTATCAAAAAACATTTGCAAAGAATGCACTATTGTAAGTTGTTAGATGCTTTGATGAAATTATGGAACATTGTCATTGATTTTGAATATCAAACTACTTTCCTTTGTTGATGCACTATTGTCTGCTTGGAGAATAATTTGATTGAAGAAAGGAGCTTATCTATGTCATTAGTCAAACGAGAAGAACCTCACACATATGGTACTTTTATCTTGTATGATCAGTTCTATTTTATTAAATTAGTGACAACATTTTGTTTCATGAATTATATATGGAATATGTTCTTTTTGTTATGTGTTAGCTGCACTATTGTATGATACTTAGCTAAAAGCGTTTATTTTTGTATATGACCATTAAATATATGCGATATAATTTTCACATTTATTTGACTAACTATTTAGTCAAAGAAATTATATTTACATGTTATCATCTCTATTTAACATGTCAATGAGATTTATTACCACGTACCCAATAGATATCTTCTTAGATCACATATCACACAGAATACCCCAGGTTTATATTAGATTAAGTAAATTACAGATTTGCATGTTAGAATAGGTCACTTACTTATCATTATTCTTATTGCAATCACTTGAAAACCAACCATCATAATTTTGAAGCCCACACTAGGCAATTGGTCCCATCATCCCCGGTTGAAGCCACCACATCAAACGAAAAAGGAACTCCTTTCAAGGTCTGTACCTGGTGTTTATCCCCCATGTTGGAGCAGCAAAATTTTGAGGCTTTAGCATTTTGGTACTAGAAGGAGGGCCATACGACTATGAATGGATATAAATATAAAGATCAATTGAAAAATGGTCATAAGAGTCAAAACCACTCCATGACTTCTACTTCTTCTAGATCGCATTCAAAATCTTCGGATTAGAAATCTGAAGTTGTATAAACCTCTCCCTCATCTCCTAAAGTATTAAGACAACCAAATTCTTCAGATTACACTCGTTATTCTCCTCCAGTTCACTCCTAAATATAGAAATTGGAACAGATATCCATTTTTGCTAAGAAACCTGAAAAGCCCGAAGCTTATGAAGAAAGTGTCACTTCCATATTACGAGATACTGGTATATTAACTTGACTGCAAAGTGAAAAAATTAGAGTAACCCCTTTTGAGTTTCCCATTCATTCACGATGTAAGAAAGCTAGCACATCAAAATCTGAATTAGATACCAGTGAGATCACATCACCTTTCCCTCCATTACTTCCCCATTCACTTCTACTCAATCCACCTCTTCTCAACAATCCATTTTTTGACTCAAACAATTAGTGTTGCTACCAGTAGTAAGTTCTTCACCATCCCTATCTACTTCTGGATCTGCCTCCTCATCTTCGCAACCTTCAACACAAGTTATGGCCAATCAACCTACTCAACCTTGGACAAACCCTAGTGCTGTACTGGTTGCTAATCCAAATGCTCTCCTAGAAAACCCAGAACAATGGTTACCAAAGTATAATCTTGATGATGGTATTCCTATTGAAGAACATCCAAATAAATTTATGTTAGCCATGAACCTTAATGGAGTTGCACATGAATATGCTGTTATCATATTGTTTCCTTATAATTTCCAGGGATTTGCAGGATCCTAGTATTTTTCCCTTCTGTCAGGCTCAATAAGAAACTAGGAAACTTTTGAAGAAATATATCTTGCAAAATTTGGTGATGATAGAACAGTGGCATCTTTAATCAATGATATTTCAAACCTAAAGGGAAGATCAAATTAAAGGATCAAAGACTTCAACTCCTAATTTAACAAGTTGTTGAACAAAATGCCAGCTTCCTCTAGACCTGCAGTAGATGTACAAATAGAGTGGTACATATCCTCCACTGCTCGATCTCTATCTTTCCATTGCTTGCCATCTTCTTTCACCACCATAATCGATCTCACAGATCTCCCACTAAATAGGGTCTACCACAGGCCCGGGCAAAACCCCTCAGCAACAAAGGCATCCCCTTAAAGCCAAAACTGCTCTGATTCCAAATGTAGGTTTTAACCCTGTACAAAAATTACTTGCATATGAATTCTAAAACACAGAAAATAAACAATGCAAGAGCATAACACATAAAACACATATACACAGAGATTTTCCCCTGGATCCAAAACCTGGACTACCAACTTGATTTTTCATTATGTTCCTTTCAATTTTATAATACATATTTATAAATGCTGAAGCATCCAATACGATGGACCAAAAACCATCGTGTCCAATACCATGAACCGAAAACCATCGCATCCAAAAACATGTGTGAAAATCATGCATAAAACCATAGGTGGGTCCGCCCATCCTAACATAGGGTCCAAAACCAAAATTTTCCGCAATGTTACCCCAGACCCCATAAAGTGGGGTTATGGATATGCCTCAAACCCCCTGTGACCCCCCCTCACTACACAATTGGCGTAATAAAGGGGGGCTTTTCCCCCCCTCTAACCCCTCGGTTAACTATTTGGGCTAGTCGTGGAAAGAATATAACACAACCCAACACCCTTCCCTCTAATATCACGTTTTTTGTAGATAGAGCCAATAAGGCTGCCCGTGTAAAAAACATGAAATAAGTGTTGTCTGTAGAAAGGAGAATTATTACCTTAGAAAAGAGGTCATAGATAGATGAAAGGAAATCAAAGAAAGTGAAATTCAAGGAAGATTCAAAAAATAAATCTCGAGAGGAACCTTTCGACCTTGAGGGCCTTCAAAAAGTGTTAAAGACCATGTTAAATGAAATGTTCGAAATCAAAAAATAGGTTGCAAAATCATCTGCTCCCAAGAAAGCTTTTCACCCATTCAAAAGAAATCCTTGTTCTACATCTGCACCACGAAATACTATTTCAAATGATGAATCCGATCAAGAACTAGAAGAAGACTCAGCAACTGAAGAAGAAGCAAAAACTTAAGAAGAAGTTGAGTTAAATGGGTTGTGGTATTTTATTTTGCCAATTGAAAACGAAGCAGAATTTATGCCAGTAAGTACAAGAAGTAAAAGCTCTACTAATACGTCAACAACAAATCAGAAAAATAAAGCTACTACTCTTGTAAAGGAGAAAACAAAGAGTAAGAAATCTAAGACTACTCAAACTGATTCCATTCCATTAGATCCTCCAACTACTTCTAAAACTTTAGTAATCTCATATATAGTGGAATATAATATAGTCGAAGATATGAAAAATATGAGAGAAAACATCTCATTACATGAATTGCCTAAACTCAAACAACAACATAAAATATTACTTAGAGAGTTAAAAGCAGTTCCTGTAGCTCCTTTACCATCTGTTGGAGTTACTCAAGCTGCTAAAGATATGGGAAGGCCTCCGTAATCTTCAAACAAAGTAAATCCCATAGACCTAGTTCTAATAGTTGATGGACCTATCTCTTATACTCCTCCATTTCTTCTTACTTATGAGATTTTCAACAAAAACATCCATAATTGCCTTGTTGATTCGGGAGCCTCTTCAAACATCATGCCAAGAACTGTGTGCACTAAATTAAATATCACACCTCAAAAATATGTTGTACACATAGTTCATCTAGACAGGACAAAAGTAGAGGTACTTGGAGAACTGATACCAGTTTCAATCAGGCTTTCCTCCAACCCAAAAGTTTCACAGGTAATCGATATTCTAGTGGCTGATATCCCTAAATTTTTTGGTTTAATTTTGAGTATGGATTGGTCTAAAAGGTTACACGGATACTTTGCAACTGATTGGTCTCATATGTGGTTGCCATACAATGGTAAACCTAACCAAATCAGAGCAGACCGTGAGAAATTCATGAAGTACACACCCATTGATCTCAAGGGAAGTAATGAACTAGTAGCTTTCACAAATAATATCATCAAGAATTACTCAGTTGATTCATTCTTGGGATCCCTTAACGCACAAAGATCTCCCTTTCCAGATAATGTTGTAATATCTCAGATAGAAAACTTTTTGCAAATAGATGCTTCCAAGTGTATAAATGTAGTTGATAAACTTGTAATTAATACATTATTCTAGAATTTTTATTTTGATGATTCCAAGTCTAAAGATGGTGCAGGTGTTGGATGTATCTTAATCATCCCGCAAGGAGAGAAAACCATGTTAGCCTGCAGGGTTGAATTTCAATGCACTAACAATACTGTAGAATATGAAACATTAATTCAAGGGCTATACAAAACCATTGGCCTTGATGTCAAGTATTTTTAGGTATATAGAGACTGAAATAGTTATTAAACAGGTAAGAAACACAATCCATTGTGTGTCTGGGCATCTCGAACATTATCAATCCTTAGCCTAGAATCTTACTTCTCACTTCATTGCTTTTAACATTTCTTCAGTCCCCAGATTTCAAAATTCACGTGTTAATTTACTTGCCATTTTAGCATCTAAGCTTATACCTTCAGAGGAATTTAGTCCAAATAGATTTTCTATAGAGTTGATTTTTAGACCATCCATCCCTCATAATGTAACAAATTGGAGAGTGTTTAATAATTATGTTGATATAATTTATTTTCTTACTGTCAAGATATAAAAAGGGTCCCTTTCACCTCTAATTACCTCACATTAATATTTCAATCCGAGAACGTTTTGTTATTTCAAAGAGTGTCTCAGTCTGAGGCTCTCATTTTCCAGAGTAATGCTAGGAGCACAGTGTTTGAAAATACAAGAGTAAATAGATGCTTATTTACAGCTAACTACTTCAAGAGATTAAGCCACACATTCAGAAAACTAAGCAATTTATGAGTCAAGGGTTCAGTAGCAATCACCCATCCCTTTGTAAAATGATGAAAAAGGAAACCAGAGGACAGATCATGGATCTGGGAGCCAGACAATAGTTGTTAATGCTCGCTACAGCCTGAGATCGTTCTTCACACCAAAATAACAAATGACAAGAAATGAAACGGCAGATAAGAAATGGAACAACAATTCAGAAATAGAACAGAAAACCTGAAATGGAACAACAGTTAGGAAATAGAATAGCAAACCTGAAATGGAATAGCAGTTAAGAAATTGTAACGGCAACTAATTCTAACAAGCAGTAACATCTTAGTCTATAAGATCAAATGCACTAATCGTAATCTATAGGAATCAAACGGAAATCCTTCGCTCTTAAGGGCAGATTGAATAACACACCAAAATGGAACAGCACTGATTAATGATGAATTATAGAACAGCGCCTGAAAACCATATATACACACGGCACATTTTAATAGTAATATGATCTAGTTATTAATCTTAGTTAGAAAGAGTACGACTGCATTTCAAAATACAACAACATTGTTTATAGATCCAACAATCACAAAGAACATAACTTCCAAGATGAATTCCGTAATGTTAATGAACAAGTGCACAGCACAAAGGCTCTGTAATTAAACAACAATAGTATTCTGTAAAGACTAGTAGTATTATATCAACACCTAAAAGAACAGTGATACGATGCAGAGTCAATACAATAGTTATGTCTTTAGAAACCTTAATAAATTAAACATAACAGAGCATGTGATGTAAACTTACAAAACACATCAGATTACCAAATAACGTCGATAAGCAAACCACGCATAAACCAAACGTAATAGTACAGGAGCAAGTGTCCTCTAGAGGCTGGGCCCTTAGCCTCCAGGGGTACACCACTTGAAGTTATTCCAAACTCAGAGATGAAATAGCAACCAAGTTTGTATTAATGCATAAAGCGGAATTACAGTAGATCAGTTCTTAACGAGACTCGATGATCAAAGTTTTGATCTTAAAGGAAATTACATAAAACATAGTAGATTCTCTCCCTTCGAGCTAATAGTTCTGCCCCTTTTATAATGGTGAAGGCGGAGATATCTAAGTGCAAAAATAGTTAAAGCAACGATCCCTCAGGATCAAGGATCCTGAGGGATTCACTGAACCGTTAGTCCTCAGTCATCTCTTTTCTTTCCTACGCCGAGTCGATATCTCCACTTCCTTTCCAGGTCTTATTCACTTTGATTTGCTTTGCCTTTTTTGCATACGGTTCCCCATCAAAGGGACAACGGTTAACCCGTCCTTGTCCTTTCCTTTGGAACAATAGCTTCTCATTTTTCCTTCTTTCTACATAAGGAAATGACAATTGTCATTGTTTTCGTCTTGCATATTAATCTCACATGTTTTATTACAATTCCTTATCGTTTTCCTAGTTCATGATGCAAAAGGTTTGTAAGTTCTAATGAAAAGGTGCTGAAATAATTACCAAAAACATACCTTCTTTAGTACTCCACACACCCCCCTACTTACCCTTCTTCATGCCCTCATGAAAACATTGTAGTTTACATGTAAGGCAGTGAGTGAATAGGCTAGAGATGGAATCTCATGTGAAGTCCTACAACCATGATGCATAACTAGGTGTTCAAAGAAATGGCTTGTCTGACCCTCAGGCATCTCGTACAGGGCTTGGTATCAGGGTGCAAGGTGCCAAATAATTGGACTCCGAAACCTATATCCTAACCAGGATGGCCCTGCCCTCAAAATGATTTCACCATAGAGGTGCAAGCGGTTGGTGGCTAATTTAAAATTTTCATACTTAAATGGTTCCCTGAGCTGGGTATTCAGATTAGAGATCTGATACTGAAATTTAGTTGCATCAATAGCAAGGTCTTTGATAGAGAAAAAGTATTTTAATCCCTGTCGAATGATTGCCTCATGCATGGGTCCTAATGCTTCAATTACAGTTGGAGTCTTCATGAGGTTTCTATGTTTTCTCCACAACTGTACTGGATTCCTAGGCTCAGCTCTTATCCACAAATCTAATCCATTTTCTTGTCTTTGGAAAGCATTATAGGATTTAAGCCATTTAATTTGATTAACCCCAAATGAAATAAATGCCTGTAATTAAATATCCCCAACAAAAGGGCCAGGGTTCAGCTCAGTCTCCTGGTCTAATACAAGGTTATGTAAATAAAACTCACACAATAGTCTCTGAACTTTTACCCCATAGTGCTTACAGCAGTTTATAAAGTCATCGATGGTGTTGATTTGTATGGGAGCACCTGCTTTAATAGCCTTTATTTTCCATTGCAAATATTGTTCCATTAAAAACAAGGCATAATTCTTAGTAGGGGCTCTACATGCTAGGACGTCATTGTATAAAGAACATAAGGTATCCATCTTCTTGATAACTATATCTCACCTACGTGTTTCCTTCGTGACCTTTTCTTCTTCCCTTCGCCACCCTTCAAAGGCCTGGCTTTTGGATAGATTGACGTTCCTAAGCTGCTGCTGTAGCTCTTCACACTTTTCTCAAGGGACCGTTTGCTATATAAGCTTTTCTGTTGCTTGTTGAGCTTGCTTCAAACCCTTTCGTAGGGTTACCATTTTTGGATCTCTTTTCCATGCGAAAGTGGAGGCCGAGAGTTTTACCTGAATTTTCCTATTGCGTTGTTTTGAGTTCATGATTCTTATCACTCCCAAAGGTGGTGTCTCCATCTGAATTTCCTTATCGCGGGTCAACATATCATCCATTTATATCTTAACGTAGATATCAGTCCATTTTTGTTCCTTTTTAATTGGAATAGCAATCTGCTCCTCAGCATCATTTGGAACAGCAGCCTAGTTTTCGACAGGGTTTTGAATAGCAGGATGGAGCCTGGTCCTCCGCCCCTTTGTCTTGAGGGGTTTTGCTGGAGTGGTTGCATTTTTCCTTCCCGAAGTCCTTTTTACCCTTTTCCTTTCTTTTAGAATCCTAATCTGTTGGTGGAGCTGAATTATTATATTCAGTAGTCTCTGTTGTTCCTTTCGCAATTCCTTAATTTCCTCAATTTCCTTAGAAGGAATAGCAGGTTGTTTACTGCGGTCTGGACTGTGACTAATTCCCTGATTTTCTCTCTGGGGTGCTTCTTCGTTGTTCTGCTCTAGTTGTTCCAGGGCAAGAACCCTAACTGATTCTACTATTTCATGGGTGACTTGCTTTTCTGCCCCCCTCTCCTCCGAAATTTCTTCTGGTGTCATCTGGCTAGGAACAGATTGTTCCTGTTCTGCATCTCCTGTCATATTTTCATCATGAACAGGGAGATTCTCTTCTTCTACATCCTCTACATGTGATTCTTCAGGTGCATTTCCCTTCTGAGGTTCCTCTTCGGCATGGAGATCTGAAGGACTAGAAGGTTGGCCATATTCGTCCATATTGGCCAAAACTTTGGCCAATTCATCTTCTCCCAATGGGTCATGCAATGGGCTACCTTCTTGTTGTTCTGTTTCCTCCTCCTGCTCATATTTCTTGGCTTCTTCTTCCATTTCCCCTTCCTCTTTTTCCTGCATTCATTTCTCATCGTCTTCCCCTTCTAATCGTGGGGGTTTCTCATCTTCTATCTCTACCAGTTGGCTAGTGTTTCCTTAGGGCTTCTCGAGACTCCCTCGTAGTTGTGCTAGCCGGACCGATTTCCTTCATTTTTGTGTACACTGAGGTGTACTAGTGGCATGTTTATGTTGTGGGGATGGTGTGGTCAATCCTCCATTAATCATGGCAATTAGCTCTTCCCAGCTACTCTGCTGCTGGGTAAGGCTATGGCTGACTATTAACCGAATCAACCCATGATGACTAACAACTAACTCTACATGTTGTGCCTTTTCTATGCTCTATGCAACGTCATGAAGTAATGAATTCAAAAATGCAAGTAAATTTACAGAGCATTTTTGCTTTAGTACAGCTAAGAGTTTAAGATGTCGTGGTCTTACCACGTCTTTTCTTCCTTCACAAGTGATGTAGCTTTGAATGGTCTTTGCCAATTTTGCCCACAACTCTCCTAATGTTATTGGCAGAACCCCCTTTCCTCTAATTCTCGGGCTCTAGCCTTCCTCCTGGAAGATTTCTATGATCTTCTGCAATCTCTCCTTTTTTAACGTCCATACAAGTCTAGCGACTGGCAGTCCCAAGACTTCTGTGATTATGTCATCGGTGACTACTATGTGTCTCCCCCTCACTGTGGAGTGATCCTCTTGCAAGTTCTGCAAGCATTCAATTGCTACGGTCTCGTTGGATTCCTGTAAGTGGTTGAGATAAGTCAGCCACCTTGCTCTTGCCAGGATTTCCTGGGCAACAACAGAGATTATTAACACCTGCGGTTCTCTCCGAATCGATCTTCCTCCCATGTTTATGGTTTTGCTGTAAACTCTCAACAGAACGGAAGTTGTTCACGCTATTGAAACACAAAGAGGCTAACAGACGCAAGACTCTCTCAAAATCTAATGCTGCAGTGTATACAATGGAAATGGCTTATGAACAACAAGTCATGCAGAAAAATAAAAAAATAGTATACCATGAGCCGTGCTATACCCCAGTACACAACTTCCCGAATAGTGATCTGACACGTAATCCAGGCAATGATGAGGTTAACCTCCCCCCTCGCAATGTGATAGGCCGTCTCGGCCATCAAATAAAGGAGCGGCGTGCCGTTCTGAAACAGAGTCCTTAAGGAACAGCGTATGGTAATATGCCATGTTTACAAAAGTAGCAAATTACTGAAATCGAGGTGTAGAGTTGGGTCACTTAATACGTAAGAGACTGCAGTGATATGATGCGAGGTTGGGGATAGGACATCTACTGTGGATACGAAGTCTTATGCGGTCATTGTCAATTGTTCTGTCATGATTGGTGATAATAGATGTACATGCGTTGTATGGTTTGGGAAATAATATATGATTGATTACTAAGGCATAAGAAACAGAAGGGTGCTAATAACTACCTATTGGTGTAAATAATGTGACTTCAATACCATTAACAGTGCTCCACTGTCGACAGGTGTCCATAACCTTGGCAGAGTTGTTTACTTCACCCATGGAACCATGATCCTTTGTGTATGCTTAGGAAATGTTGTGTGATGTCAAAATGTAGGCCATTATGCTAGCTTGGTGACCAGTTAGCCATCATTCCATTCACGAGGAAGGAGTGAAAGTTGGGCAGGTCGGCTCGTGATGAGACCTCCTGTTCCAAGGATTCTTTATTTGATATACCTTTTAGACCATATCCATGGTGTGGTGGCCATAGTGGGAATGCCACTTCGCTTTCATTCTCATGATCATGGTAGGTTGGCTCTTAATGAGACCCCCTATCCTGCATTTGACAACTTATAAGTCATTGAGACATCATTGTTTGCTCTTTTTTCTTTCTTTTTCACAAAGTACTTTCCCTATTTATACACAAAGGGTGGTTCAACACCCCTTAAGAATAGGAATGGTGGAAGAAGTCTTAACACCTCAATAGGAAGATATAAACCCTTTGCTCTTATTCCTAAATAATAATCAAAGAGGATTGAAAGGGACCAACATGATAAAGATAACCAATCAGAGCAGAATTAGTAGAACAATGACAGCAAAAGATAATGAATAAATGTGTCCTTCCTTCTATCCTCTTACTAATTCCGAGAAATTTCTTATAAAAATAACGATTTTATGATTCACTGATTTCAGTATGTTGTGACTTTGTATCTATTGCAAAAGTGCATAGCTGTATTCTAAAAGACTTGAAAGAGCAGGGACAGCAAGCATCCTTAATTTAGAACAACAAGGGGAACAAGTTGTTTCAAAAAGGGAGAGAAAAAGAATGCAAGTGGTGTTCCTTTTGGAAAAAGGAAAAACAAAAGACCAAAAATTTTGTTCCTTTGGAAAAGGAATAGCAAAAAATGCAAATGTTGTTCCTTTGAAAAAGGAACAGCGAAAATCGAAAACGTTGTTCCTTTGGAAAAGGAACAACAAAACACACAAGTGTCATTCCTTTGGAAAAGGAATAGTAGAAATCGAAAACGTTGTTCCTTTGGAAAAGGAACAGCAGAACACACAAATGTTGTTCCTTTGGAAAAGGAACAGGAAAAATCGAAAATGTCGTTCCTTTGGAAAAGGAACAGCAGAAATCGAAAATGTTGTTCCTTTGGAAAAGGAACAGCAAAGCAAACAAATGTCGTTCCTTTGGAAAAGGAACAGCAGAACTTGAAAATGTTGTTCCTTTAAAAAAGGAACAACAGAATACACAGAAATGTCATTCCTTTGGAAAAGGAACAGCAGAAATCGAAAATGTTGTTCCTTTGGAAAAGGAACAACAAAGCAAACAAATGTCGTTCCTTTGGAAAAGGAACAACAGAACTCGAAAATGTTGTTCCTTTGGGAAAGGAACAACAGAACACATAAATGTTGTTCCTTTGGAAAAGGAACAACAAAAATCGAAAATGTTGTTCCTTTGGAAAAGGAACAGCAAAGCACACAAATGTCGTTCCTTTGAAAAAGGAACAGCAAAAACTGAAAATGTTGTTCCTTTGGAAAAGGAACAGCAGAAACCAGAAATAAAGAAAAAGAACAAAATTTCAGCAAAATGACGGCTGATCCAAAGGGTGTTGTTCTTTTGAAAAAGGAACAGCCAGAAGAAAATGCTATCCTTTTGAGAAAAGGAACAGCAAAAAAAATAGTAACGGCAAAACGTTGATTCAACAATATGTACAAAAATGATTCAACAAAAGAAAAGAAATTACGTACAAACTATGAAAAGAAATAAATTTCTTAATGAATTATAGGTGAGGAAGACTTCTCTCCCTCCCCCAAAATTTCCATATCAGAGTCTCGGCGTAGCTGCTGGCAGAAGGACTCCCGAGTGAGTGGTTTGCGATAAAGACGAACTCGGTGGCCATTTGCCTTGAAGGCATATCCAGAACCTTTAATAGTGATTAGAGTAAGGGTACCATTGTCATGTACCTTCTTGATTTCGTATGGTCCCAACCAACGAGTCTGGAGTTTCCCAGGGAAGTCCTGAAACCTGGAGTCATACAAAAGTGCCCAGTCTCCTTCGTGGAAGACTTTATCTTTAATGAGAGCATCATACCATTTAGCTCGTTGTTGTTGCATTAGGGCAGTGTTTTGGAGTGCAGAGAGCCTAATTTCGTCCAACTCATTGATATGTTGTAATCGATTAATCTATGCCTTGGTTAGATCTAAGCCAACTTCCTGTGTTGTTCGCAATGTTTGGATTTCGAATTCTATGGGGAAAATGGGTTGTTTTCCAAACACTAATTGATAAGGTGAGTAACCCGTTGTACTTCTCCATGTTGTTCTATAAGCCCACAGTGCTTCGGGTAGTCTGGAAGCCCAATCATGTCTATGTGATGCAATGGTTTTCGTTAGCATTGCTTCTATTATTTTATTACTTCTTTCTACCTGCCCATTTGCCTGTGGGTGGTATGGAGTAGTAATTTTATGTTGGACATGATAGTTGTTGAGTGTTGTAGCTATTTTGTTCCCAGCAAACTATGGTCCACTGTCTGTAATTATCTCTCTTGGAAGGCCATAACATACAAATAGATGGAATAGGAACTGTATGACAGAATTCTCTATAGCTCTTGGTAATGCCTCTGCTTCAACCCACTTGGTGACATACTCTATTTCCACCAAAATATATGTTTTCTGGTTTGATGATGGGTTAATTGGTCCAACGAAATCAAAAGCCCATCACTCAAATGGTTCTATGACTAGCTGTGGTTTCAGAGGCATCTCATCAGACTAACCAGCGCGTCCTACTCTCTGGCAACTGTCACAAGCTTAAAATGAATTTCTTTGCCTCTTTGAAAATCGTGGGCCAATAATACCTTGTTTGCAGCACTTTATGTCCAGTTCTGCGATCGGCGAAATGTCCACCACATGGTCCATCATGTATAGGCTTTTAAAATGTCAAAGATTTAATCTTCTTGAACACATCTCTTGATATGCATGTCTGCCCCTGTGTGGAACAAATAGCCCCCAATCCAAGAAAATCGAGCACTACGCTGAATAATCTGTTTCCACTCATTAGGGGTTAGATGTTTTGGTAGTTTACCTACTGCTAGGTAATTGGCAACATCAGCATACTAGGGTGTTTGAACAGCCACAGCAAACAGATGCTCATCTGGAAATTGATCTTCAACTGATGCTACATCGATTGGCTTTGGCATTCTTGAGAGAAAATCAGCTACAAGATTTTCTTTTCCAGGTCGATCCTTG
Source organism: Pinus taeda (assembly GCA_000404065.3). NCBI lineage: Eukaryota > Viridiplantae > Streptophyta > Pinopsida > Pinales > Pinaceae > Pinus > Pinus taeda. The sequence continues at coordinate 111,703 of APFE030398222.1, read as the reverse complement.
ATTATAATATCAAATTCCTGCAATACAATCAGCCATCTAGTTATTCTGCCATTTGTGATAGGCTTATTTGCTAAATATTTTATGGCAGAATGATCTATGTACAAGATAATAGGATATCCAGTAATGTAATGTATGAACTTATTGATAGCATGTATTACAGCTAGAAATTCTTTTTCAGTAACAGTGTAGTTTAATTCAGCAGGGGATAAATTTTTGCTGATGTAATAAATTGCATATTGTTTTTTATCCTCTTCCTGCCCAAGGATTGCTCTAATGGTTGTATCTGAGGCATCAGATGATATCTGAAATGGCAAATCCCAATTTGGTCCTCGAAGGACTGGAGCTATGGACATGAGCTTCTTCAAATCCTTGAAAGCATGTTCACATTTTTCTGTCCAAAGAAAATCAATGTTACCAGTTAGTGCATACAAAGGTGCAACAATATGCGAATAATATTCTATAAACCTCCTATAATAACCAGAAAATCCAAGAAAACTGCGTACCTCCATTTGAGTGGTAGGAGTGGGAATAAGAAAAATTATTTGGATTTTGGCTGGGTCTACCTGAATGCCAGCTACTGAAATATAGTGTCCTAGGATAAGTCCTTCAGTCATCATCATATAACATTTTTCATGGCTTAAAAAAAGCCTGGTAGCAATGCAGCGTTGTAGGACTTTTTCTAGTGTATCCAATGCTGGATCAAAATCATCTTCGTATGGTGTAAAGTCATCCATGTATACTTCAAATCCTTTATTTATTAAGTCTGCAAAAATGCTGAGGATAGCCCTTTGGAATGTGGCAGGAGCATTGCATAAGACAAAAGGTAGAACTTGGTAGGCAAATGTTCCCCAAGGACAAGTAAAAGTAGTTTTGTCTTGGTTTTCAGGGGCAATCTGAATCTGATTGTATCCACTGAAGCCATCCAGGAAAGAAAATAATTTCTTTCCTACCAGAGTGTCTAATACTTGATCGATGAATGGGAGAGGGAAGTGGTATTTTTGTGTTGCTTTATTTAGCTCTCTGTAGTCCACACAGATTCTCCATTTCCCATTCTTTTTTGGTACCACCACAAGCGGAGAGACCCATTTACTATCAGAGATAGGATAGATGAAATTGACATCTAAAAGTTTTTGAAGTTCAGATTTTACCACATCTTTTAGATGAGGATTTAGTCTCCTCTGAGGCTGACGAACAGGTCTCGCATCTTTTTCTATATAAATGTGGTGTGTACATAACTGGGGGTCAATTCCTTTCATATTAGGGTAGTCCCATGCAAATGCTTCTTTATATTTCCTTAACACATGGATGAGCTTCATTTCTTGTTCGGATGTGAGGTTGGAATTAATGTTTAAGGTTTCTCCCAGTTGAATTTCCGCAATTTTACTATTTGCTACAGAGGTAACAGGTATTGTATGATCATGTGTATCTTTAAGAGGATCTTCTTCTAATTCACTATCAAATGTTGCTTTTATCATATGACATTTTGTGCACGATGTGAGTTCAGTTTGACTAATGAAATTATTAATGGCATCGTCTTCTGTTTGGTCTTTGAAATCAAGTGCCTCTTGTATAGTTAATGGAGATCTAATGTTATCAGTAAGGTATGATACAAGGTGCCTATTAATTTTGACTATTGTGACACTTGGCTGCGCTGGAGGATATAGAACTATGTTCTTGATATCTACTCCTCTAGTTATGGTCATATTTCCTTGCTGACAGCCAATATAAGCATCGGCAGTGGTAAGCCAAGGTCTACCTAAAATCAATGGATGTCCATCAAGTCAGGTTTTGGGATTTATTATCAAAAAATCGATTGGATATTCCTAGGAGTCAACAGAGACCATGACATCATGTAGTGTGCCCTCTCGCCTAACCACAAATCGATCAGCCAACTCTAGCAAGGTAGAGGTGGGTTCTACAGATGTAATGCCTAGCTTTTGGCAAGTAGTGGTTGTTAAGATATTGATTGCAGCTCTTAGATCAACTAAGGCATTGGAAAGGGTCTGACCATAAATTTTCACAGTTATTATTGGATTTCCTGGGTCTTCGTATTTAATGGGTGTTTTTTTTCCCGATAATAAGTCAGATAGAGTGTCGAATACTTGGACTCTTGAATTATTTGTTAGATTCCTCCTTGGTTTCTTTATACACAATTCTTTGATAGTTTTTGCGTATATCGGGATGTCTTGAATGGCTTGGAGGAATGGAATATTTATGTACAAATTTTGTAATTCTGCCAGAATGTCAAAATCAGGATATTTTATAGGTCGAGGTATGAATAATCATTCTGGGAATGGGGGAGAGGATGTGGTTGCTTGATTATGAGTTTTTTGTTTATTCACATCCTCTTCTTGTGACAAATGTTCTCTGGGTAACTGATTTTCAACCTGAACTGTCTTATCTCCCTCGGTTTCAATAATACGCCCAGATCTTAACTGAAGATCATTACACTCCCTCAAATCGGCTCCTATTTCTGGTGATCGGCTCCTATTTCTGGTGTTTCTATGATTTGGACAAATTGGGCCAGTCTGTTACTTGGATTGGGGTTGGGTTGGGCTGGGAGTTGCGGTCTCAGATTAGATTGGAGATTTTGTTGTAAGGCTGGCAGTGTAGGTTGAGGGAGTGGAATGGTTCCTACTGGCTGATGCATTGGTCTCTACCAGTTTGTCTGCCAAGCCAAACTTTGTGAAGTAGGGGGATTCCATTGTGGTGGGTATGCGTTACTTTGCCAATATGGTGGGGTATAAGGAAGATTCGGCCAACCAGATTGGCTCGCCTGATTCAGCCACGGGGTTGAGGAAGGAAACGACTGTGGTGACTAGTTTGGAAATGGGGGTTGAAATTGACTTTGCCACATATTATATTGTTGAGCGTTATACTATGGAGGCTGAAAAGAAGAAGTTGGATCTGGAAACATACCAGATTTTCACAGCTACCACTGACGGCGCTGGTTGAGCAAATACACTGATTCTGGCTCTTCTTCTGCTTCCTTATATACTTCTTTTAATCTGGGAAGTGAGGGATAGCTTTCCGTAAGGTGATCTTTTGTGCAAATGGCACATGTTTGGACTTCATCCAATGGATACTCCTTATGGCTATGCTTTTCCTGCATCGGGGACAGAAGATTTCCAAATTCTGTTCTACCTCCATTTGCTTATGTTTGGCCTGCATAATATCAGGTTGTGTAGTTAGTGTCCCTAGTATATCAGTTTTAAAATTTTCCTATAAATTTCCAATTTCTACATGTGTTACTCCTTCTGTCAAAATTTTATTATCTCTTACAAACCAATCATGTTCTGTCGGTTTTACTTTTTTGTTGCCTCTCGAGCTCCTGATACATAAATCAATAATGTCAGCAAAACTTTCTTGATAAATATTTCCTTTTCCCATAATGTTTAATGTTTCAATCCATTGTTCCTTCATGCCCCTTATTAATGTTGTTTTTAACACATTATCAGGTAAAGGTAGTGATGCATAAGGATATCTTTGAAGATTATACTGTAAACATTCCACATACTCTTTTAATGTTTCGTTTGGTCTAGCTATCATCAGGAATATTTCGTCCTTCAGTTCTCTAGACCTGCAATAGTCCTGATATTTTTTTAAAAAAGATTCTTTCATTTAATCCTAGTTATTTATAACCTCGCCACCTAATACCATAAACCATCTTAAAGCAGCCCCTTTTAATGTAGAGGGAAACAGTTTTAGTTTCTGGGGGTCAGTGGTGTAATCATATTCCCTACACAGCACATCGAATTCAAATATAAATGCATCCGGGTCTTCTGATGTAAGACCATGGAATGTACGGATATGCTGAAGAGGGATTGCTTTCATAGGTGCATTTGCTGCAGAATCCACTATGGGGTATTGTAATGTATAGGTTTGGGTGTTTGGCTGGTTTTGAGCCATTTGGTCAAATATATGCCAATAACCTTCTAGGATATCTAGGAGGGTATTCCTAGGTTGAGGGGGAATAGCTTTAATAGGAATAGTTTTAATAGCACTTCCTCTATCGAGGATAATGAGCGTGCCTAATGTCTAAGGAGATTGAGTTTCTTCAAAAATTATTTTTGCAGCACTTCCCTTGTCTGGGATGTTCAATGGCTGAGTTGTCTCAAGAGGAGATCTCGGTTCCTCGGTTTCCCCTGTCTCTCCTCCTCCTTCACAAAGATTATTGAAATTCCCTTCCTGCAATAGTTCTGGAGTAGAATTTTCGATGTCTTGAAAGTCTTGCTCCTCAGTTTGACTATGCACCTCAACAAAGGCTACAAATGGTGATCCTGTGGCCTGAAGGGAACTAGTAGGCTGTTTAGAAATAACTTTTTTGGGTCCTAATGAGGGCTGAGATTCTGCTTTCTTGAATATTTCGTTTATGAATGTTGGTAGGCCAAGGGTCACTGGGCCCTTAGCTTTTTCTGGCTTGGGTAGCTGTTTGGAATTCTTTTCTGGCTTTTTCTACTTAGTCATGCACACAAATCAACTACTAAATTCTACCCAAACAAAACAGCACCAAATCTATAGGAAAGAGGGCAGAGGAGAAGGGTTGTTACATGCTCCACATGTAGGTTCTTACCTTTCGTTTTTAAAACCCAATTCTTCCCTAGGAGTTTCGTACATTACTATGAAAAAAGAACAAATGGCTACACTCTTTCCCCGGCAACGGCACCAAAATGTCAAGCTATAAAAGGGGTCTCTTTCACCTCTAATTACCTCACATTAATATGTCAATCTGGGAACGTTTTTTTATTTCAAAGAGTGTCTCAGTCTGAAGCTCTCATTTTCCAGAGTAATGCTAGTAGCACAGTGTTCGAAAATACAAGAGTAAACGGATGCTTGTTTACAGCTAACTACTTCAAGAGATTAAGCCACACATTCAGAAAACTAAGCAATTTATCAGTCAAGGGTTTAGTAGCAATAACCCATCCCTTTGTAAAATGGTGGAAAAGGGAACTAGAGGATAGATCGTGGATCTGGGAGCCAGACAGTAGATGTCAATGCTCACTATAGCCTGAGATCGTTCTTCACACCAAAATAACAAATGACAAGAAATGAAACGGGAGATAAGAAATGGAACAGCAATTAAGAAATAGAACAGCAAACCTGAAATGGAACAGCAGCTAAGAAATAGAACAACAAACCTGAAATGGAACAACAGTTAAGAGACTATAACGGCAACTGAGTCTAACAAGCAGTAACACCTTAGTCTATAAGATCAAATGCACTAATCGTAATCTACAAGAATCAAATGGCAATCCTTCGCTCTTAAGGGTGGATTGAATAACACACCAAAATGGAACAGCACTGATTAATGATGAATTATAGAACAGTGCCTGAAAGCCATATATACACACAGCACACTTTAATAGTAATCTGATCCATTTATCAATCTCAGTTAGAAAGAGTACAATTGCATTTCAAAATAGAACAACATTGTTTATGGATCCAACAATCGCAAAGAACATAACTTCCAAGATGAATTTCGTAATGTTAATGAACAAGTGCACAGCACAAAGGCTCTGTAATTAAATAGCAACAGTATTCTGTAAAGACTAGCAGTATTATATCAACACCTAAAAGAACAGTGATACCATGCAGATTCAATACAATAGTTTTGTCTTTAGAAACCTTAATAAATTAAACATAACAGAGCATGTGATATAAACTTACAAAACACATCAGATTACCAAATAACGTCGATAAGCAAACCACGCATAAACCAAACGTAATAGTATAGGAGCAAGTGTCCTTCAGGGGCCGGGCCCTTAGCCTCCACGGGTACACCACTTGAAGTTATTCCAGACTCAGAGATGAAATAGCAACCAAGTTTGTATTAATGCATAAAGCGGAATTACAATAGATCAGTTCTTAACGAGACTCGATGATCAAAGTTTTGATCTTAAAGGAAATTACATAAAACATAGCATATTCTCTCCCTTTGAGCTAACAGTGTTGCCCCTTTTATAATGGTGAAGGCGGAGATATCTAAGTGCAGAAATAGTTAAAGCAGCGATCCTGAGGGATCAAGGATCCTGAGGGATTCGCCGAACCGTTAGTCCTCAATCATCTCTTTTCTTTCTTGCGCCAAGCCGATATCTCCACTTCCTTTCCAGGGCTGATTCGCTTTGATTTGCTTTGCCTTGTTTGCATACGGTTCCCCGTCAAAGGGACAGCGGTTAACCCATCCTTTCCCTTTCCTTTGGAACAGTAGCTTCTCGTTTTTCCTTCTTTCTGCATAAGGAAATGACAATTGTCAGTGTTTTCATCTTGAATATTAATCTCACATGTTTTATTACAATTCCTTATCATTTTCCTAGTTCATGATGCAAAAGGTTTGTAAGTTCTAATGAAAATATGCTGAAATAATTACCAAAAACATACCTTCTTTAGTACTCCACACTTACATCAAAAGGATCTTATGAGGAACAAATCATAGATGAACATGAACATGACTTGCAAATCAACCATAAACAAGATCAAAATCCAATTCCAAAGTCTGTAATCAAAATGGAATATCTTTATGATTTGAAAGACAGATTTAAAAATATTACCAGCTCCAAGACTTAGAGTTATACTTTGAGATTTGAAGTGGTAAACCTAGGCACATCTGAAAGCCTCAAAACGTCAACCTAGGTCTTGGTTTATCAACTAAAGAAAGGATATCATTCATCAAATTGTTGAAAACATATAAAGGTGTCTTTGATTGGGATTATTCAGATCTCAAGACCTATGATACCTCTGTAATTCAACACGCTATAACGATGACCTCTAATGAGAAACCAGTTCAAAAAAATCTTAGAAAGATTCATCCAAATCTTGAAAACCAAATCAAATCTGAATTAAACAAACTTTTGAAAGTAAAGATAATCTTTCTCATTAGACACTCAAAATGGGTATCAAATATGGTTCCTATCAGGAAAAAGAATGGAGATATTAGGATTTGTATTGATTTTAGAAACTTAAATAGATCTTGTCAAAAGGATAACTTTCCTTTGCCTACCATGGAGAAAATATTGCAATTAGTTGCAGGCTCTGAGTTAATGTCTTTTCTAGATTGATTTTTAGGATATAATTAGATTCTTGTACATCCAGATGACAAACTAAAGACAACATTCACGACCAAGTGGGGGACATACGCTTATCAAAAGATGCCTTTTGGACTTATCAATGGAGGTGCTACATTTCAATGCACCATCGATATTTCTTTTAAAGGTCTAATTAATAAATAAGTTGTTATTTACCTAGATGACATCACAGTCTACACTAGTAACAAAAACAATCATTTTGAATGACCTAAAGCATACTTTTGAAAGATGCAAGAAATATGGCATTTCTCTAAATCCCAAAAAGTCATACTTTGCCTTAGCAAAAGGAAAACTCATCGGATTCATAGTATCCAAGAAAGGAATTTATATTGATCCTCATAGAATCTAAGAAATTGAAAAGATTCCTCTCCCACATAACAAAAAGACCATGCAATCATTCCTAGGCTAGATTAATTTTGTAAAAATATTTGTTCCCGATTGTTCACAGATTGTTCTACCCCTTCAATCAATGATAAGAAAGAATGCAGTCTTCAAATGGGGTAAATATGAAAGATAATAATTTGAGTTGATCAAAAAATCCATTATCAACCCTCCTTCTTTAACAACTCCAGGCTTTCTCAAACCTTTTTTTATTGTACACATTTTCATCTAATACATCATATGCATCAGTTTTAATACAACTGAATGATCAAAACATTGAGGCACCTATCTCTTTTTTCAGTTCCAATTTATAGGGTGTCAAGCTAAACTAATCAGCTGGTTAGAAACAAGCTTTTGCTGTCTTTAAAACTTGAAACATTTCAAATCTTTTCTCCTCAAAACTCATACAAAAATAGAGTACCTTACCTTGTAGTAAGGTAATTATTATTCAAAGAGAAGTGGGGGAGAAAAGAGCAAACTGGGTCATTGCACTTCAAGAGTACGATGTAGAAATCCGACCAGCTAAAAGTGTTAGAGGCCAAGGTTTTTGCAGAATGCTAACTGGAGCTTCCCATTTATCAACAGAAGAAGACCAAGGTAACGAAGTGAAAATATCAGAGGTAAGCCTCAATGATGCACAATCAAAGTATGTTGATTTGAAGTTTTATTTAAAGAATGGATATGCTCCTATGCATCTCAATTACATAACAAAGCATGCTTTAAGGTTGAAATAAAATCAGTATGAATTAATTGCTGATGTATTATTTAGAAACAATTATGATTCAGTATTATTAAGATGCTTAGAAAAACCTGAAGCTCAAAAGGTTATGCAGGAGTTACATGATGGACCAGCTGGAGGTCATTTCGGAAGAAACACCACAGCTCACAAAATCCTACATGCAAGTTATTATTGACCAAAGCTATTCAAGGATGCACATGACTATGCAAGAAAATGCAAAACTTGTCAAACTGCAGCTAGAAGAGAAAGGAAACTAGCATTCCCTTTACATCTAGTGAATATCCAACAACCGTTTGAACAATGGGGATTAGATATAATTGGTGAGATTTTTCCTAACTCTTCCAAGCAACACGAGTACATCCTTACAACTACTAATTATTTCACAAAATGGGTAGAAGCTATCCACTAAGGGTAGCTAACACATAAATTATTACAGACTTTATTGATCAGTACATAATCACTAGGTTTGGATTACCTACAAATTTGATGTTTGATAGTGCATCTTATTTTCTTGGAAATACTATGGTAGCATTTTCCTTAAAAAGAGATTTCAAATTCAAATATTCAACCAACTATTATCCACAAGGTAATGGATTAGCTAAATCAATAAACAAAAACCTTATCAGAATCATCAAACGGACTATAGACCAAAATCATAGGAATTTTCACAAAGCATTGACATTTTCTCTTTGGGCAGATAAAATAACACAAAAGGCCTCAATCAGTTCTTCTCCTTTGCTTTAGTTTATGGAAAAGAAGCAGTTCTCCTTAAAAACAAAGCAATCTCATCTCTCACCCTAGTGCAATTTATTAATGAAAATCCTTCCTCTTCTCTTCAAGCAAGACAATTTTAGATTCTTAAGCTTGAAGAAGAAAGAGAAAAAGCTAAAGCCACCCATTCCCATCATCAACAGATAGTCAAAGCTTCTTTTGATACAACCTCTGCCAGGCATAAAACCTTTGAAGTAGGTGATCTGGTTTTGAAATGCGACAACGCACATGAGGAAAAGGGCAAACACACCAAATTCCAAAGATTGTGGCTTGGACCATTCGAAATAATTGAGAAAATTCGTCCATTAACATTTATTTTACAAGATTTGTGAGGTAGAATAGATTCTTTGCCCATTAATGGGCGAATTTTGAAAAATTATTTTTCCTAGAAGACAAGCTCTTCTAATTTTGTATCATATTATCTTTAAGATTCTTAGGAAAATAAAAGTTAAGTTGTATTTTCTTTTGTGTTCTCAAAATAAAGTCTCTTACAATATTTCGATTTTTCACTTCTATAAATAGGAAAAGTTAAAGAAATAGTTAGAGCATTTGAGAACCAAAATGAACCCTATTTCTTTGGAAAATCTTGACCTTTCTAAAAAAATTTATTCTACGAACAAGCTATTATCTTTATAAAGTATAAATGTTTTGTTATGAGTCAAGAAAAAATATTTAACCTAGTAAGGAATTTCTACAGATGAGTATCTCAAAACTCTATTATTATCATCCAAAACTCTTAAAAAGAGCCAATGATTCACCCCATCTGATAAAGTTTTCTTTTTTTCAGAGTGTGATTCTAAAATATGCATAACTTAAAAGATAATAAGTCTCATTACAAGATCGTTTACCATGATCATAGGGGAATAATTAAATTGATATTACCAATATTGCATACCAAACAGGGTAATAGTCAATGATCTAATCAATCAAAGGACAAGGGGTCTCATCAAGAGCTAGCTTGTTCAGTTTAGTTACAACCAGTGAATGGCATTATCATTATTGGTTTACCAAGCCTAGACAATGTATTTTAAGAAACTTACAAAGAAAAATTACATAAGAGGGAAAAAACAAGATCCAAATGAGAAAGAAAGCAAAAGAATATAATTTTGAATTCTAAAAATTGCTTCGGATGGGACAATGAATCATTGTTGGTTAAAAGATAATCCTATCAAGGCTATGAACACCTGCTAGTAGCAGAGGCTCTATTTCTGATAAATTAGTAAACAAAAAAAAAACTAATTTGTAGAAGACACCTATTATATCTCTTTAAATCTTAAAATGTAACTCATGTAATTATTATTCCTATAACTCTTCTAATTTTGAAAGTTTTAGAGATTTCAAGAGACCAATTAGAGATAGCTGGTTCTCCCAAGTGAATCACCAATTGTTGTACTATGCAACAACCCCCCCATTTATACGGATGAATAGTTAGTATTTGACATATAAATGGGGACCCTTCTAAATTTGTAGCTTTGGAAAATAAGCACTAACTTTAAAAAATTTCCTTCAATCTTTACAATGCAACCCATATTTGAAAATTTTATTGCATCTCACAGTTTTCCATGTGACAATTATAAACATCCAAAAGAAAATCCCGAAATGTGATATGCAATAAAGTCTCTAGTGCAATTTTCTAATCATGACATTTTAAGGATATAAGATCACACTTTTCAAGTCGCAATTTAACAAAGCATGCCATTGGGTTATCCCCAAAAATTTGCAAAATGCAATATTGCGATGTTTCGTAATTGCATTTTGCATAATCTCCGAGCAATGCTATATTGCAACATTTGAAAGTCACGATGCGAAAAATTAGGCGTGAAGTGTGGGAAGTTACTGAGTTTTAATGAAATATTAAGTGTGTTGATAGAGCAATTATTGTTTGCTAGATTGAGGAGAGAAGTTAATGTTTTAAGGTCATGGCTAGTTAACATAGAGATTGCGTCCAAATCTTCCCACAATTCAAGTCATTTCAAAGAGATCTTCAACCTTAATTTCCCTCTATTGTTTACGTTGATACATCTCTCTTTCATTTTATGGAAGCTTCAAAAGAGATTTCTTTGCAAAAATTAATGTAAAAACAGAAGCAATAGAGTGTTTTAGAGTCTGAGGTTACAGAGGTGTCGCCCATATTTGCTGATACAGCTTGCAATGTTGATGAAGGAGCAACAACGTGGGAAGCCATCTATAATAGACTTGAAGATGAGCGGCCAAAAGTTACTATTACCAAGGCAACAACAGATTCAATAAAACCCTCAAGAGTTGAAATCAAAGACGTTTCTTGCTCTTTTCTTCACAGAATATGAGAAATAGCCAAGATACTACCATACACGAATATGGTTATATGGGTGGTGGAGAATGTCAATATTGAAGACAGACAATTCAAGAATTCAAAGATGGAGCTGATGGGATCATTTAAAGCCGAAGATTTGAAACAAATGCATCATCTTCCTGACCCTCTAGACATATATGATAAATCATTCCTCGCCAAGTTCATGAAGCAGAATGAAGAACCCTTCAAGATGATTCAAGGGTGGAGAGTCCTATAAAACAAATTCAAATATGATAAGATGGGTATGTACCCCATAGCATCTTTAGCAAATCCACATAGCTATGAAGCCTATATGTTATGTAGATTGTATGGAATTCCTAATAATACTAAGTTCTCTATAGAATGGGCCCCTTCAATTGATGTGTGTGTCAATTCTCATATAATGAATTGGGCTATTATCCTATTCGATAACTTAGCTACTACTATTTCTGAATATCATCAAAAGAGATCCACCTCCACAAAAAACCTTCCTCCATTTTATATGAGTGCTTATATCATGGACTCTATTTGTTTCTGTGCTAAGTTTCCAATGACGGGTTGGTAATGGACCTTACAAGACCCATACCCCATCCATCTCAGTCACAAACAGATGTGGGAATCCCATTTTATACCCCATTTTTACAAGATATGCCATGGTGTTATTCTACCAATACATCAAATGATTTTTGATAAAAAGGCCCTAAGGTTTTATAAGGAAGCCGCTACAAACCTTCTCGTAGTAAGCAAGTGCTTTGCTGAACAATGGTTCACATATATCAGAGTTTATGGCAGTACAGCAAAACCAAATGTACTTCCTATGTATGTCTCCAACGAGCTATTAGCCAGAGAAATAGCTCACCAAACTGTTGGAAAGGGCTTAACCAAGACTTCGAAAGATAGCAAAAAATCACTACGGCCACCCTTTCCCATCCGATGTGGTTCTTTCTCATTGGCAAACTTTCACCATGCAAACAACAAATTGCAAAACATAGAGAGCCTTAGGCTTGCTACTCTGCCAAAGAGGCAATTTGACCCAGAGAAAGCAGCACAAAATTTTACTACAACACTAAAGGTCAAACCCTTTATCCATGAATCTCATGAATTTGAAGATTTTGTACTATCAGTTGAATCATTCGAACAAGCATTCGATTGGGTGAAGGTGAATTTGAATCTTGACGACTTCGAAGGTTTTAGGAATTTAGAAATCAGAGGCTTGAAACAATCCCATTGCATTTGTTAAGAGCTGATGACAAACCTACGCCCAGTCTGACTATTAACAGCGAGGGACCAAATTCTCACACAGAATCTCAGGTGAATGCATCCCAAAACACATGGAAGACACAGGAAACAGAGGCTACAGTGGACTCTAGCAGAAGGTCAGTTGAGAAACAGGTCAAAAGTGACCTAACTTAGGATACATGTCCCAAAGGAAAAAGCAATGAAATGGAGCAGGAATGGGACTAGTTTAATAAAAAACTCCAAGATACTGTTAAAACAACTAGTGTCCAAGAAACCGTAGGATATCATACTCCACAACAAACTCAGAAAGTTTCACAGTTAAAGACAATGGACGAACAAGGGACAAGTTCACAAAAGGCAGAAATTATACCTACATTTCTGACATCTAAAATTATCCTAAAGGTTGCAAAAATGCCTCCTTTAGATGTATTCTACAGCCCATTGCGTAAGGCTGTAGTAAGAAGACAGAGGAAGAGATGGAGAGTCGAAACACCTGAAATCCCACTAGGGAATGAACCAATGGATATAGTCTGGAAGGATATTCCTTCAAATCCAATTGATAATTTAACCAAGCTATCACAATTTATAGGGGCATATGCTACTGGCACCATGGATAAAGCCACTGAAGTATTTGCTTTGTTAAGGGAAAGGGAAGAAAAGATAGCACAGCTTGAGCAACAGCTGGAAATCGAGAAAACAAATGTGAACAAGCAAGCCACAGAACAAATAGTCCAATTGCAGCAAAGTATGGAAGTACTTAGGATAAGCCATGAAGCAGACATCTCTACAAAGAATATGAAAATCCAAGAGTTGCAAGAGGCTATGGAAAAATAGAAATATGTCCTTACTATTGATGATTTCATCAAAGAGGCATTAGCGCTAAACTCCATTCCATCAAAATAGCAAGATCTATTCTGCCAGAAAATGTCCCATATCACCCCTTATTTGAATACTAGTGATCAATTAACAGATAAGGCAATTGATCATAGAACTGAGTTTAATGACTTAAATACTAAGATCTCTAACTACAGTGAATGGAAAGAATCTGAAGAAGGAAGAAGTGCTAATCTGCTAGAGATAGAAGAAACACACAAAGACATTATTCACAGATTGGGATGCATGGATCAAGCAGGAAGAACTAGCAGTAGCAAGAGCAACAGGACTGGCAAAGAATATAATAAAAGCAGTCAATCACACTTTGCACACCACCAACTTGATAAAAGAAGGTAATCCAAAGTCACTTCCAGATTTGAAATACTTGGATAAATACTGGAAAGCAAAGTTGAAAGTCCAAAGAGAGGCAATCACGAAATTATCAAAGATTGACTTGGAGGCATATTGGCAATTTCTTGTCAAACCTCATAGCCAAATTATGACACTAAATTGCTCACTCAATTCAAATCAAATGATGTTTCCACCTCTTACAAATGACATCTTCACAGGACAGGTTAGAATGCAATTCGGGGCACCTCCTCAATTAAAACCAATGTCTGATATATGCGACCTCAAGGAAAAGTTGGAAGACAAGAAGACATCTTCATAACCTCTGGTCATCAAATCGCTTTTATTTTTAGAGTTAGTCTCTAGTTAAGAGGAAGGTTGTTTGAAACCTTCTTAGATATTTTTGTATAATTTATTCTTGAACTTTAGTTGGATAGTATTTATATCCTTCTCATGCATTTAGAGAAGGGTCCATGATTTTATCAAAAAACATTTGTAAAGAATTCACTTTTGTAAGTTTGTAGATGCTTTGATGAAATTATGGAACATGGTCATAACTTTTGAATATCAAACTACTTTCCTTTGTTGATGCACTACTGTCTACTTGGAGAATAATTTGATTGAAGAAAGGAGTTGATCTATGTCATTAGTCAAATGAGAAGAACCTCACACATATGGTACTTTTATCTTGTATGATCAGTTATGTTTTATTAATTTAGTGATAACATTTCGTTTCATGAATTATATATGGAGTATGTTCTTTTTGTTATGTTTTAATTGCACTATTGTATGATACTTAGCTGAAAGTGTTTATTTTCATATATGATCATTAAATATATGCAATATAATTTTCACATTTCTTTGACTAACTATTCAGTCAAAGAAATTATATTTACATGTTATCATCTCTATTTAACACGTGAATGATCTTTATTACCACGTACAAAACAAATATCTTCTTAAATCACATATCACACAGAGTACCCTAGGTTTATATTAGATTAAGTTAATTACAGATTTTCATGTTAGAATAAGTCATTTAGTTATCATTATTCTTATTGCAATCACTTGAAAACCAACCATCATCATTTTGAAACCCACAATGGGAAATTGGTCCCATCATCCCCAGTCGGAGCCACCACATCAAACAAAAAAGGAGCTGCTTTCAAGGTCCGAACCAGGTGGTTATCCCCTATGTTGGAGTAGCATAATTCTGAGGCTTCAACACCATCCTGTGATCGTCTCTACTGTAGGAGTTGTTATTATTATGGTATGGCTCCCTATACTACTTCGGTGACCTCTGTCCTTTCTGCCTTTATTTCATTCGGCACTAAATTCTAGATCCATGTCCCAAAAGGCCCCCGTTTTGGTCTACCTATGTTGGGTTTTGAAATCTCCATCTCCCTCATTGAAAGTCATGGCTACTTTCGGTGTCGACCAAGTGATTTCCATGTCATAGTAAGCTTCTTCTAGATCAACCCATCTAGTGCTTTGAATGCACCACCTGTTATTCTTAAAACTACAGTTATTGACCCATTATGCCTTTCAATCCATGTCCTGCATTATCGGCTCCTTGATGTATTTGGTGAAGCTCTATTGATGGCAATATGGAGGGGCTTTCTCATTATGGCCTCTGGCTATACAAAATGTTGCGAAACAGATGGAACCCGACCTCCCTTATCTCCTTTCTCCTTAGCCCCCCTTTTGTAACTTTCTTCATATGACCGGGGGCTGGAACCAGCGGCTTAGCCTTCGAGTGCTAAAGTCCTTTAAACCTATGACCGGGGGACTTTTCCCTTTGTTACTCAAAATACCACATCCTGGCGATGAATGCACTTTTCATTAAGCTTCTTCCCTGGAAAACTGCAATCGCCAATATGTGGGATTGTGCCCACCCAGGACATTGAAATCACAACACGGGGAGGGTGCCTCTTTACCCTTTTTCCACAGCACAAGCCGAGTGGTTCGGACATAAACCCCTTATAAAATTGAGCATATGGAATATCACATCCGGGAGGATCCCCCGCATATCACAATCATAGGCCAAGTGAGACTAAGGTGCATGAAGTGCTTTAACCTGTGTGATCACTAATTGTTGATCAGCGGGGGTGATGTCATCCCTGCCATGTGTCACCCTATGAGTGGTGACACGTGTCACCTAGAATTGCCCCTATAGATCCCTAAAAATGTTGAAACTACTTGACACGTCCTTTATACTGCCACGTCATTGATAATGTCCACTGCCATGTCAGCTATAAGGGCCAATCATATTCCACCACGTGGCCTCCTAGAGGAGAGAGAAAATGGCCTGCCCGACCCTGTTTTTCCATCTATTTCCTTTGTTAATCAAATTTCAACTCTCATGGCATTTTAATGCTAAAGCCCAGATTTCAGCAATTTGATGTCTTATCAACATCAGCGGCCTTGTGACTCTCTGTTTATATTGCACCCCCAGTTTCCTGTGATTGCTGATATGTGATATCAGCGATCCATGTCATAGACCTCCAATCTGCTATGTGCCACAGGCCCCCCGACTGCTGATATGTGATATTTTCACCACTAGGAACCACCGATAGCCAATCTTTAGACCCTGGCGATACTTCCTACTTGTGGGACTCCACCTTAAGCTGATTTGTGATTATGATAAGCCCTCGGGTCCCGATATGTGATTTTCCTTTATACTTGATCATTTTCTTGGTTTTCAGGACTATCCAAGAGTAACTTCAACATGCTCTAACTTCTAATCAAGAAGTCCATTCTTAGACTTCCATATACCATTGGAAATCTCTTTCTGAGCACTATCGAATGGAGAGGGTCTGATTAAGATCTAAAATATTCTATGGCCTGGGAAGGTGGCTTCAAACTTCACTGCTCTTGGGAAACCTTGACCAACTGAAACCCATAATGCAGTGAGTGACAATAGGTACATTAAATTATTTCATGTCCCTTGGTCTCTAACAATTGGTTACCAACTTGACTTGATTTGATTCATGGAACACCCATTTATGGTATTCCCTAACTCCATGGGTCTAGTTGAGGCTGAAAAGCCCATGATTTTTTCAATTAATTTTTATGATGCCTTCTTTCTAGTCTGTAGCTAAAAAAAGTTACCAACTTAATGAGAACTTGACCAAGTTTTTGTTTTTTTTAGAAGTCACATTTAGTGATGATTTGTACGCTCGTTTTAGAAAGTGTTGATGCAACATCACACTTTTTTCATTTCAGTGCTTAAATTCAAACATTTTTCAATTATGGCATTAAAAACCAAATATCAAGACTATAAAAGACATGAAAAAACACACTGAAACATAGAAGTGGTGAACACAAACTTTTTTCATTTTATGGTTAAATTCCATAATTTTTCAACCATGGCATTAAAAAACCATATACCATGACTACGAAAGACATGGAAAAACATGTTGAAATGAAAAAGTGGTGATGTATGATCACCCTTTTTATGGTTAATATTCTATCATTTTTCAACCATGACATTATAGACAAAATATGATCACTACCAAAAATAATAATAATCAACACCTAAAGTTTGTTTTCTTTTGTTTTTTTAATTTTTTTTCAAATGTTTTTTTTAAGTGTTTTCTAAATCTATTTAATTTTTATTGTATTTTATTTTATTTTTGAGATTAAAATTATGAATTACTTGTCATTATGGTCTTAACCATTGGTACCATGAAAAAAAAAGCATAAAATCAACTCCAAATTTAAAAATTAGCATTCCATTATTTTTTAATTACATTGATAATGACTTTATATACCACAATTAAAAGAATATTGCAATTTAATGCCTCATTTAAAAGGGGTCGAGTTGTTTTATGCAGATATTTCAAAGGAATCATAATGTAGATATCAGAGTTTCAGATGAAATTGAGGAGAATGGTCGCCTTCCCTTTCTCGACATTCTCCTCTCAAGGAAGGATGATGGTTCCATCTGTCCCCAAGTCTTTCAGAAGAAGACTCACACGGAACAATATCTCCATGCCAGTTCTTATCACTTTCTAGCCCAAAAATTCAGGGTTCTTGTCACTCTTGCTACTCATGCTCTAAGAATCTCTATTGAGACCTACCTTGATAAGGAGAAATCTCATATTCTAGAAATTTCTAAAAATAATGGGTATAGTAGACACCAGAGCCTCAAGGCATTTCACAGAGCTAGCAAAGTGCCTAGAGTTAAACCCGCTCAAGATGATCCTATCTCTAAGGTTCATCTCCCATATATCTAAGGAACCACGATAGGATTTCCCATATTCTCAAGAAGAGGAGTGTCTCTTCCTCTTTCAAACCTCTCTAAACCATTAAAAATTCCCTTAGATATGTTAAGGACCCTATTGACCCTAAAGACACAAAAAGGGTCTACCTTGTTCCTTGTTCCTGTGGTATCCCCTGCATCAGGGAAACAGGAAGGTCTATTAACCAAAGAATCACCGAACATGCTGCTAACATTAGACATGATTGATCCCACACATCATCCCTTGCCGAACATGTAGAGAAATAAAAGCATCATGTCTACATTGAAGAATCCAAATTCATTGCCAGGGTTGATCGTTTCCACCATAGGAAACTCAAGGAAGTGATCGAAATTGAGAGGCATGCAAGAAACCTTAATAGAGATGATGGCTGAAAATTAAGTAAAATTTGGATTCCAGCTCTCTCCTCTTCACTCTTCACTCTTCACTCCCTCTCTTTTCTCCTGTTCATTTTTTCCGCGTCTCCCTTTTCATCTTTTGGCTTTTATCCCCTCCCCCTGTCCCCTCCCCCCTTGTTTCGTTTCTTTATCTTCCTTTGCTTAACATGGGAATTCTTCTAATCTAATTGGTTAACCTAGAATTTTAATCTTGTAAACCTTTATAATTATCTCAGCCATCCTCCTTTTTAAACAAATTATTATCATACTAATACTAATCTTATTAATCAAAATCTATAAGATTAAATTACAATGAACTATAAACAAATTATGATCATTCTAACAATAGTCTTATTAATCAAAATCAATAATATTAACTTATAATGAATCTAAATACCTAATCTGAATTATTCCTATGCCTAATTTACCTCGGATTAGTCAAACCCTAACTACTCCATTATATAAATTAAATGATTTTAAATGTTAATATTATTAAATTAAATAATTATCCATTATTACACAATGCCTAACTAAATATTAAACAATTTAACAAATGAAATTCTTATTATATAAGTAAATAATATTATATCTAAATTATTTACAAACTTATCTTACTAAGTCAAACCTAACAAATATAATTAATTATCTTTAGTTAAAATTATTATTATAAAATAAAATAATTATTCATTTATTACAGAACAGTTAATACCTAACAAATATCAAACAATTTGACAAATAAATTCTTTATACAGAAAAATAATAATATTTTAATCTTAAAATATTTTCAAAATTCATCTTAAGTAAGTCAAACCCTAACAAATTATAATTAATTAGTTTTAGATAAAATTATTATCCTAAATTTTGATATTATTAAATAATCTATCTATCATAATAAAATATTTTATTATCACATAATGGCTAGTTTTGGACTCAATAACAACTTAACCAACAACTATTTTTGGACTCAATAACAAATTAACCAATGGCTAACTCTAGGCAATGATGCATCCATGCTATTTATTCCTGTGGGTCCAGTGATTTCTCACCTTGTCATGAGGATGAACCACATTAGCTAGTTTGAAACATCGACCCAATCCTAACAATGTGATTAATCCGAAAGACTGATATCTACATTATGGATCACAAAATTCTTAGATCTAACATGAGTTATAATTTTAAATATCAATGTAACCATTGTCAGCTCAATTTACTAAGTAAACTAACACAAGTATTTTACTTGTCAATTCGATTTTGTAGACTTGGAAGCACGTCCAAAGTATATGGATTTCAGGTAAAGTCAATTTCGGAAGGCAAGGCTCAAAGGTTAAAAGAAATTCATATTAAAAATAAGTTATAAGTTTAAAGAAACTAAAAATTCGTTGATTCAAGATGTAGTAAGTGAAGGAAGATGCTCCTAACTTAGGAGGTCCTGGTTCTCCTTCCCCACAGTGTTGTCCTCAAGAAGAGAAACTAAAGCGCAAAAGTTTGTGATCTGTAGAAAGAAAGAGAAGAGACTACTAACTTAGGAGGTCCTGGTTGTCCTTCCTCATAGTTCTACTCCAACAACATTACCATTACAACAAATCATAAAGTGGAATTCAAGAAATGAAAAAGGATGATTTTTAGTTTTGATTCATAATTTGATAGAAAGAGAATTTAACTTAAATCTTTGGTTGTCCTTTCGTATTAAAATTAGATTTAAAACCAAAATCATAACATATTTAAGTAATTGAATCATAAAATTGAAATAAGAATACTTAGCTTGGTATGGGTGCCCTCCAACCTTGCCTTGTACACCTGAAGAATTCTTCAGCTACAGTGAACTTAATAAAGCATCCACAACATGAACAGCAAATAGAACAGTAGAAATGATTCTTCAAATTATCTCAAAAGTCTCCAATAATCTTAATACGAAATTACACTCACACCCCTTTGAATGGTCCATAAACTGGGTTTAGCTAAGAAAATCATAAAAAAAACTTTGCTATAATGGCTCTAATAGCCTTATCAATCGTAATCCATCCATACAGGTCAAACTCATCAAGTCTGGTTCACAAATTCAAGAAAAATCCCCCAAACTAATAAATCTGCTCCTTTTTACTAGGAATTCCTGAATGACAGGTCAAGTTTGACCAACGTTGACCGGGTCTAATTTTGCTCAATTTGAATGAACCAATAGGTGTTTCTTCATCTGAGGTTCCCAAGCTTTCCAAATATATGCTCAAATCTTGCCCAAGTGTCATGCACATATGACTTTAATGGAGCTATTATGGGAATTTTTAATGCAGTCCAAATTTACTCTTAAAACCTAATTTTTACAAAAATTTCCAAAAATTGAAAAACTTAATTTAGTTTCCTGAATATGAAAAATAGGAATAAAATGAGACATATATAGGTGAAATAAGATGGAATATGGTGGTAAATAAATGTATTTATAATAGGAAAACTCGACCAAAATTGAGGGCCAACATCTCCCCCTTGCTGATGTTCAAGTGTGTCCTCATGCTTGCCTCCTCTGCTTGGATCTCCTAAGTGATGATGCCCCTATTGTTCCTAATTTTGTAGCTTCTTCCTATGTAGCCTAAAGGATAATGTCAATACCCTCATGTTTCCCTTCTTTGTAGATGATAGCCTTCACTTTTTGCTTCTCATATTTGTATTGCCATAACGTTTTCTCCTTTAGTCATCTGTAGACTTGTTTGGAGACGAGGATGAGTGTCAAGCTTTTTAATCTGCTTGCTCAATTTATTTTTCTCATTGGTTATGTTTTTGTTATTTTTATTTATACATTTTTATTTCCTAAATCTCTCCATGATCTTGTTGTCTTCCAGCTCACTTGTCAACTCTGTTATTTGCTTAAGATATACTTCATTGTGCAGTTCTTTAGATTATTCCCTAGTCTCTTTGGCATATGAGTGATATGAGGTGGCTCTGACCCAAGCATCCTAAAAATAGGAGCTCCTCTCTATGGGCTCTTCCCAGACTTCCTCCTCCAATCTTTGTATAATCTCATCAATATGCTTTGTATGTTTGGGGAGGCTCAATTCCAATAATTTCAATTTCTGAATCTTTTCCTTTGCTCCTTGGTTCCTCTTGTGATCTTCTTCTAGGCTTCCTAGGAATGGACAGAAAGTATTTCACTTTTTCAATCATAATATCATCTTGCTTATTCTTCAATCTTGACTTAGGATACAACGGAGAATGCATGATACTTCGTGTTACATGCAACTGCTTAAAATTTTCCTCATTTCCTTTTGTTTGTTCTTCAAAAATATATTTAGCCAAAAACTCCTTCCAAAGAAACCCCTTATTCCTTACATGATACTCAAAAAGTATCTTGATTAGCCCATGATGATAGATATTGGCTTCCTTGGCTTCTATTTTGTTCTTGACATTCTCTATCATTTTGGTTAGGCTTTTTGCAAAGAAATAGGTTAAATTGATTTTACAATCTCCCTTCATATGTTGAAGCAGTTTGATATGATAGAGGTATACCACATTGTACCGATTATCACTAATGAAGTACTTATGGTTAATCAAAACCAATTCTAACCATGGCTCTCTGAACCAATCTCTTGGAATCCCTTTTGTCCTATCAAAGGACCCCTTCTTTTGTTTCTATAAGAAAAAGGTCCATCCCTTCTCCTTAAAATGTAGACCCTTGTGATACTCTTCTCCTATCAAAGGAAGGACCAATGCTTGAGAAAGAAATGTTGGTTTCAATGGTATAGAAAGTTCACCAACTCTAGTTTGTCCATGATCAAAATTATCTATGAACTCCTGTGTGATTTTATCATTGTGACCGTTGAAATTTTTAAGAAACTCCAGTAGCCCTACCTGGTATAGTTTCAGTACTATATCCTTACTCCAATTTTCTATATTGAAATTTTTAGGTTCAATTTTGGTTGCCATTTTCATTTGCTCTGTGTACCAACTAATATGGCCTTGTCTAGTAAATAACCTCCTCATGAATATAACAAGCAAAATATATATATTTGACCTTCTCATTCATGCAATGTTTGGATAAAAATCATGTTGAATGTACTTACCAGACCTTTGTAGCTTTGAAAAAGTGATATTACTTCTTTTTCCTTTAGGTCTTCAATTTCTTTGCCTCCTACTACAAATGGTATTCAAAAAAATTCCTCTGTTTGTAAAACTGGGTTAAAAAAAAGACTCTCACTACGTGAAAAACCATGTAAAAACATCTCCATTGCATTCAAAATCTCTCGCTATTTGCGAAATTGTGTTTAAAAATCCTCTTTGTTTGTGAAATTTCCCATAAAAATCAATGAAAAACCTTCTATGTTTGCAAAATTTCGTATAAAATTGCTCACTATGTTTTTTTATGTGCAAAATTTGGCAAACTATGTTTAAAAATGTATGAGGAAATCATTTTTGGAACGATACCTAAGCTACAAATGATTATTGAAACCCTGTAGATATTATCTTGTTAAGGTTTGTTTGCTCCTGTGTAAACATACAGTGATAGTTAAACTCTTTGTCTCCAACAATTCATAAAATCTTTGGTCTACAGGTGGCAGAGCCTTTTTAGGGTGACAAAGCATTGCTAATCTAAGAATGAAGTCCTGTCTCTCCCATAGTATGACACATTTAAACAACAACTTAAGTATTACCCTTTTCAAGAGAATAACACAATCTTAGAAATCTTTTAACTGTTGAGAATACCCCGGTATCTACTCTTACCTGATCACAACATAATTTATGGGATTTGATGGAGAATATGTCTGCTCAGTGTAGAGGAAATCTCAATTTGGCGCTCTCCTATCTCTCATCCTTTTAAACACAATGCTCCTCCTTATTTCTCCTCGCAATTCCTTATGCTATCTCTATTGATAGGGTTCTCCTCTTTGCACACATTTCTCTTCCAATCTCTACGTATTTCTCAATTAAACAGGGTTTTCTTTGTGGTTGTGGATAAAGAATGAATACATGGCGCCCTTTGATTCTGAGTTGGGTTATGATGAAACTTAGTTGTGATGATGAAGGAAAATGCGCAGACAATGTTCAACTGTGCATTCAACCCTTTGAAACAAATTTTGATCATTTCTTGTTGTGTTTTTCGATTTGACTAGTTGTTCATCCTTTCACTTGTACCTTTGGCTTCCACTTGTTTTATTTGATGCATCGTGGTTTTATGCACATGATATAAATCTACTCCATTTTTACATAGCTTAACATTTGTTTAAACTTTGTACATAACTTGCATCGTGATTTTTCACTCTTATCACCGCTTTGAAACACAAGTGTTGTCCATTGTACATGTCTCGGCACTTGCTTTGTTTTTTGTTTATGTTACATGATAGCTCATAATTGCTTGTAATTTAGAGCTTTCAATACTCGTCATTATTAGGACTAGTCTATGACTTTTGCATTGCATGCTTTCTTGATTATGCATTATGCTTGTACATTGTGCATTTTTAGATCCATTATACTTGCATTTCATGTTTCATATCCATTATTATGCCTTTATCATTGCACACTTGCCCCTTTTTTCATCATTTACATATACTTATGTATTGATTTGTTTTGAAATGACCATAATCTTGGGACATTTCAAATAAAATTCTTTTTGAAATAAGATGTTAAGTATATTTTTAATGATACTAACTCTCTTTGTTCTTGTTTTGTAGGCATATGACACTAATCCTTCTTATTTTCTAGGAAATTTTTCATGAGGCAAAAAAAAATTGGCCCAAAAAGGAGATATGGCAAAAAGTTTGGTCAAAAATGCAAATGAATGTGGTTGAATGAACGATGAATTGATGAATGTAAGGTTATAATAATGTTAATGAATGTAATAAGGTGAACGAATAATATAAGAGGTAAATGTATATAATGTAGGGTGATGTAGGATATAGCGTGATGTAGGATAATGTAGGATGATTATACATGGATAGGGGTATTGCATATTCAAGTTTAAACTAGTTTATCAATCTTAGAAAAAAATCTCAAAATCGAAGGCATTAAGAATACTTTAAACTTACAGTACTTTCCTTTCACTTGATAGCTCATTGTCGGTTCCTTTCTTCTGTTGATGATGACCTTAAATCTTTTGTCTACACTTGACCTTTTGCTAATGATGATGATACTTTTACCTCTAAATGAATTCTATTGAATGATTTTATTGGATTGTAGATGCTTGTAGTTGCTTCTCAGGTCCCTTCGATGTTGATTTTAAGAATAATTAGTTCCCTTCTACAATAACATATGACAATTATCTTGTTCAGGTCCCTTACTTATAAATATTAATTATGATGTCTCAGGTCCCTTCTGCAATACAACTGCTTGACATTAAACTTGTTTCGTAGTTTGTTGGTTTATTATAAATATTCCCCCTTGCTGATCT